>JANHGN010021931.1:0-23318 GCA_024605025.1 Megaceryle maxima | reverse complement strand
TTGAAATTGTTTCAGAACAGCTACTCAGTTTAATGGATAAGTGAATACCAATTTTTAAGTCAATCCTAAAAATAAAATAATAGAACAAAAAGCTTTCCAATTCTCTTATTTGGCGACATCTCCCATTTAAAGCTGTAAATGTATGGTATTTTAATGTATGGGAAAGTTAAGTCAGAGCTTTAGACAAAAGCATTTACAATCACTGCCTAAATAAGTTTCTTCACCCATTCAACACAGTATGGGAACTTCATGAAAAAGCATAACACCCTTCCCCACAACTTAGGCAAAACTGATAGATGGCACAACAAAAGCATCATCATCCAGAGAGTATTTGGATCTTGGAAAATTTAAAAAGCAATTGCTTCCTATCACCTAAAGACTCCCTTTTTGAACACTAAAATTACACACTACAGAAAAAAAACCCACATGTCCTCTGTCTAGGAATATAATGCACATACAAGAGCACAAGGCTTTCAAAGTGTTGATCATGATGTTAAGCACTAGACCAGAAAACACAGAATGATGTTGTGGGATTGAACACAGGGACAGGCATAAAGCTAGAAACTAATGAGGAAGCTGGAGTGAAGCAGACAGGGAAAAGACACTTGGAATAAAGCAAAAATGGAACACAAAAATTCTGAAATAAAAGGGACTGATGAATCCTAGACAAGAAGCAGATACCAGGGAAATGAAGGTTCATTAGACAAGGGAGTTCTGCGCTGAGAAACTATAAAGTCACTGTCTACCAAAAGGATCCTAATCCAAATGACATTTCTGCCTATATTTCTCTCCAGTTATGCCCAGCTATGAGTAGTTTACTTCCTCCTATCCTAATATAAATAGCTTGAAGCTACAGTACTAAATCCCAGCAAGAGCTCGGGACACATGCTGGCCTGGGGTAACAATGAATACAATAAAGATGATTCCCTCCCTATATAGATGGGTCTTCAGGAGGACAGACAGTCACTTGTCACCATTTTGTTGAATATGAAGATTTCATAAAGCATCTTTGCATCCACTAACATCCTAAAAGGGACCATTAGAGCTGTGTATTGCCTCAAATTAATTGTTGCACTATTTTTTTTCTGTAGGTCAAATACTCCTTTAGGATATGGGTTGTCTGATGCCAGTCAAAGCATGCAGAATATACTGTCTTACTATTAACCACCCATTCATGATGCATGTTTTCAGAGACAGAATAGAAGTATAGGAGTTAAAAATATTTCTTCACAGCATTACATCAAAAGAGCTTAAGAGTAGATCTGAAAAAGCCTCATTTGCTGAAATATATATAATTTAACATTTTTACATTTCTTGCTATTTAATGACCTATATTCTTATAGTGAAACAGATTATAAAATACTGAAGGCACTGATCTTCTGCTCATTCGTGTTGACTCTGAAGCCACTACATCCTGGACCACGACCTCATCAGTACTCAGTCTAGGTGGTTTCAGCTGCACACCATATTTGGACAGAGGGGAAGTTGCCTTGAGAATTCAGGTGCCATTCTCCTCATCTAGTCACCGTCACCTATCCATCCCAGACAGCACATTCTCTGACAAAAATGCCACTGAACAAACAACAAACTAACAACTCTGCCCAAAACACCACCACTCAACAAAACCAAAACACATCACCAACACACACCTCCCCCACAATGTCTAAGCTCGAATATTCTGCTTAAGCTACCGAGAGAGAAGTTAACTGGAGATAATATACTATTTCACTTTATGTCCTAACTCGGGCTGTGTGAATAATTGATTTCTCGGTTCGGCAGATCGAACTGAATTTGAAATAGCTCCTTCTCCTGCTCAAACCCTCTCAAAATTTCATTTCAACGACACATTCCATTTCTGTCTTGTAACAAAAGCTGTGAAATGACGGCCAGATTCACAAAATGGAGAGGAGAAAGAGGAGTTCCCTTTTATAGAAAAGCTTCCTATGCCTCTACCTTCCCTTGTCCCTGTGACTCCAGAAGACAGCTAAGCCAATGCAACAGCTACCCAGTGGTGAAAGGAGCCATCCTGACCTCCCTTCCTGGGCTCCCACTGTGAAACACAAGTAGCTGTGAAAGAAGTGGAAGACACCTTTTTAGCAGCCCTACCTATTAGGTTAGCTTAGATCTATCACAAAACTCATCTCCATGATCAAGTGCTGTATTCAAAGCTTCTCCAGTGAAGAGACTAAAGGAGACTTAGCTCAAAGCAGTTAAGACATCTTTCTGAACTCAAGTCTCCTGCCACTCAAATCCAGTCTTCAGTTAATTCAAACAGATTATTTGAAGCAAACTGGGACATTTTTACATCTTGGAGCAAGAGCAACAGAAGAAACTGAGAGTGCCTGCGCCAGGAAAGCCTGCAGTAAGCATCTGCCTGAGATGGAAGAGGTATGATTTACAGCCTCAGTGCTGAATCAGGTTACCCCCATCCTGGGTAGTACTGTAATCAGTAAGCTTTGGGACAAAAAAGGAAAGGCTGTCTCATTTTCTCTGGTCTGTAAATCGCAACACAGTATTTTTCTTAGCTGAAACTATTCCACTTTTTTGCTAATAGTTCAGAACCTGTAAGATTTCATTTTTTAACAAATTTTCCTATTTCCAAAAAACATTCCCTGAACTGTTGTCTAGTAGTAGCAACCTGCGTATTAAGCATCATTCCTGCCCAGCATTTCCCTTGGGGATGAAATGTCCACATCTATAGAAATGAGAGAGCTACAGAGATTTAGTGTTTTCAGGACATCCAGTGAGAAATGACGAAGCAGAAGTCAGCTCTAATATGAAGGAGGAATGAAGAACCGGGACAAAACTGGAACACCAGAACAGTAATTCAAAACTTCCTGCTTTTGCCCAGATGCCAATCCAGGTGCCAACACTCAGGGCTGCCAGAGGAGCTGACAAACACCAGGTCTAGATGAATACCTGAGAGTTCTTTTTAAAAACTTATACATGGGGCTTTTGAATTCCCCCACAACTTCTTTAATCTATTTTTTGTAATTAAATTAATAAAAACATGAAAATGAAGGACAAAGCAAACTTCACTAAAGGATTGCTTAATACCTTATGAGTGGAATACTCACTGGACTCTGTAAAAATACCTAAATCCTCATACTCCTAAGCTGACTTGTTAAATTAAATATATATATAATTGTGCTCCTAACTTATTGAGGTAATAACAGTATTTGAGACTCAAATAATACCTCTGTTCTTCGTAAGACCACGTGATTAATCCAAGGTCACTAACAGTCTATGCCTCTTGACATAAGATTATACTTTAACAGTGACAGCATGGTTAAATATCAAGGTGAACCCCTGCAGTAAAGGCTCAGAACTAGTTGCTGCAGAATTACCAAGAAACAAAATCCAGACTGTAGCTCACCGATAGTCTCAAACTCTAGGAGTCAGAAGCATACACATCCTCTTAAGGTGCCACGAGTCCCGCATCTCAGCTCTGCCAGATTTCATTCAAAATCTGCCTGCCTGCCATGAGATCTATCTTCTGTTGTACATGACATGTCCGTTAAACACAGTTAAGCATTATGAAGAATCTGCAAATAATACAGATTCTTTTTTCCAGGACAGCATATGAACAAATAGGCTATTTCTGCTGAGCAGTAACATCTACAAGATTAAAACTAAAAAGTGTTCCACACTCATTTCAGGTTTTTATTCATGATGCTCCAGATGATTATCTACACCCTAACAGCAGCATTCAGGGTAACAAAGAATGCAGCTCTTCTTCATAAATTGATACTTCTGCTTAATTTTTAAAGAAACTCCTTCAACAGCCTACTCTGTAGCTTATGAACAACTAAGGCAAGTACTATCAGGTTTTGCCAAATTAGATATTGAATTTATTAATAATTTACTGTAACTTCTAGCATCATGGTTAAAAATAGCTCTCCCATGAGCTTTTAGTCCATATCAGACACTGTGGTAATTATCCTCTGAATCTAAATCATTACAATAAAAACACAATAAACAGACTGAGCAGAAGCAAAGCCAAATTTTTATCTTTGTGAGTTACATTTCTCACTTTCGTGCAAATCCCTGCATGTACATTGAAGGTCATGGAAACAAAGCTAGTTAGAGATGCTACTAAAATGAAGAGAAGTATCCATGCAAAAAGGGAGGAAAGAGAGCCATCTCTTAAGCCTCTCCTTCCACATGACAGATTTTAAATCACCTCCTTTGCTTTCTTTATAATCTCTCCTGGTTTGTTTTGGTCTTTTTGTTTTGTTTTTTTCTCTACACTGCCCCCACCTACATACAATCACTATGGAAAATAAGCTCATTATAGCACAGCATGGGTAAGCAACTGCAGTCAGAAATGAATCAATTGATCCAGAGCTTTATATTAGTGGCTGCCATTTGCATCACAAGGAAAATGTGATGGCATTCCCTATAGACAGTAACCTATACAGCAAAGAGATCCACATTTGTCTTGATGAGTTTATGCTACCAGAAAAAATGTTTTTCCCAGTCTTCCAGGTCACCTTGGCAGGATTCCCTGCTACAAATTATTAATCTCTATTACCATGGTCAATATTATACTAGATTATTTTATTTCTACATTAAAGGTAGCTGCACGAGAAGTGTGGTTGAGGACTTTGTAATCATTAAAGAGTCAAACTCATCGATATCTATACTCGTCTTCTGTCCAGGAAGTGCTAAAACAGTTACTCCCTCTTTTACATTATTTTAGCTTTGTCTATTTAGACATGCAGTCTCTTTGCATTTCTTCATATTCAGTTTCGTCCAAGACTCTGGACATGACTCAGTTGAAGTCAATAGAAGGACACAATTAAAAAGATTTTGTCTCAAGTCTGTCATAGGAGATTTATGCTGCCATAATAGAGATTTATGCAGTAATAAAATCATATTATTACTAAACTTTCCATATCATATCAGTAACAGGGATTACACAAATAATCTCATATTGGAGAAAAGCAAAACATGCTATACAAACATTTGTAGATAGTAAGCATTTTAATACAATTTGTAGATCTTTCAAATAAACAATGTCCATCTCATTCATTGTGTTTCCATGCAGCATTCTGTGAAAACTGAGAAAAATCTGCACCTTCACTTCTTAAGATATGATCAATACATTGAATTTGTTATGTAACAAGTATCTGAAAAGAGGAAAAAAATATTTACCTATGAGTCACAACAAAAATTAACATGAATAATTTCTATTTATTAAAACTACTTTTGTTTAGCCTTTAGAATGTTAAAAAAAGATTTTCTGTACTTATACTTCTACCCCAAAGAATTCCAAAGAGGTTCAACAAATTATGTTTTCAGTATATCTTTGTATATCTCCTCCCATTTATTTACATGCTATTTCAGACCTGGAAAAAGTCAAAATGATAGAAAAAATAAAAAACCAAACCCAAACCACACACACAAAAAAAGGCTTCAAGGTAAGTTTAATAGTCATCTTTAGCACTCTTAAAAAATCACTCCTTCCTCTAATTATAGAGCTTCATCTCACAATGAGCTTATCCAACTGTGCAAACAAAAGAGAAACACTTTAGTAAGAAAGGAAGCAACATTTTAGTAAGAAAACAGCTTATGATATCTTTCATAAATTTACTGCAGAGATACAGAAAAAAAAAAAAATCCAAATTCTTGCCCTGAGCATCCTCTAATTACAAATTTAGACACCTACTCTTCAGAAAGGGTTGGCCATTATGATCAAAGCATATTTTGCAATCTAGCATACTTGCTGTCTAGAATTAGCAAAACAGAAACTGAAATCCAGAAAGGGACAAATGCAAGGAGAAAGGGAGATCATAGTTAAAATTCCTTCCATTCCACTGGAATGGTTACCCAGCCTTTAGAAATTGTTGAGCCTTTGGAATAGTTTAAACCAGAATTCCCAAAGGTATTAAGAAAAATGGGAAGGGAGCCAGCAAACCAAAGACAAGTTTTACATACCAAACATTTTCTTCAATAATTCACAAGGCATGAAATTACCTCATTTATTATTTGGCTTTGGACCAAAGCAAGGCTAATAAGCCAATTTCAAAGAAAAGCAAATCAATGTATACAAAAGTGACACATGTAATGCATATATTTCATAGACTTCAGGATTAAAATAGGTAATTGCTTTCTTAGAAAAACACATTAAACAGCATGTTGGTGAATCTTTTTTTTCAAGCAGGTATGTAATTTGCTTCCTGACCAAAGACGTGTATAGGACATCATGTATTACCCTTCTCACTTTGTGTTTCAAGTCACGTGCACAATCCTGCATGTCCTCCAATTTCCATAAAAATTCCATATTCAGAAAGCATGAAGTAATGGACACTAAAGGAATAAAGTATCTTCGTTGGCTGATCCTAGCACAGCACTGCTACTGCAGTACATCAATTTCAACTAACATATAAACCAACATGACTATTTAGACTAAACTTTCCTGTGAGTCCTGAGCTTCTCAACACAAGTAGTCTACTTTTAGGGATTGATTCAACCATCACCATATCAGGGATGAAATAACATCAGGGAAAGCACTGAAGAGAAAACACACTACTTAATGAGGCAACTGTGCTATGTGGAAACAAGCAATGCCATCATTGTAGGATTTCTGAAAGATACTGTTATTAGCTCTGCTAAACACAGACCTATTCCATGTTAAAACGCTTTAGTACTCTAATAGTGTCTAAAAACTGCATGGGTTTTCATGTTTAATGCTTCAAATTGTTAAAGCTAAATTTGTTTAAATTGCAAACCAAAAGATTGGTTCTTATTAAATTCCACCTAGATTATGGTAGAGCCATTTCTGATCCATACACTATGATAATAAATTTGTTATACATATATATTAACTTTATCCATAAAATATCCATGTAAAATAAGTGTCTAGCAAAAATGTGCTTCCTTTAAAGAAACATCACTGACAGTTCAGAAGGCAAGTATCATGTTAGTACTATTAGAAAAAAAAAAAAAAGACAAATTGTCTCTTTCCAAGATATTAACTTTATAAAAGAAAATAGTTCCTTAAAAAGATAAGATCTTGAATCATTCAGAAAACAATCATCATGATCCCCTTGCATTTTGCTTAGTGTGCAGGCTTGTACTTTCAATTATTTGCAGAACAGATATTCATGTTATTCCAAGCATACAATGCAAACAAATTTTAATATCCCTCTCAAATTATATTTGCTATAACATAAAAATCAAAATACTCAAAGTACAGTGAAAGACCTTAGTTCAACCAGTGGGGACATATGCACCAAACAAGTCTGTGACATTTTGGCTCAACATGTAGGTAAAATTAGCAGACTATGATACATGCTCTATTGCTGGATAGCTGTGGGGACAAAGGTAGGGCTGAGAAAAGCATTTTATGCAGCGTAGCTGGTTTTCCCAGTACACCAGTCAACACACAAAGCCATGCCAGAGAACAGGAGTGTTTAAGTGCTCTGCTAAGTAATTGCTGTGGACCTAAGGCTCGCTCACCCACTCATTCCTAACCTAAGGGGTCATCAAATGTATACTGCCAGCTTGGGTAGCAATAGGCTGTCCCCTGAAAAATATCATGCTACTGTGTAAGATGTTAGTGAAAAGAATGAATCTGCTTTCAACCCACTTCCTTCATGCTCTGAAGAGGCCTTCACACACTGGTGGCCAAAAGCAGGATGAAATCTGGCCAACAAATACTTGTTAGTCTGCAACACACAAATTAAAACAAAAGCAGTACTGCAGGTACAGTCAAATATATTTCATTTATAAAGACTCACAACCAAATATTTTCTTTTTTTTCCAATTTTTTTTCAAAAAAACCAAATCTTTTTCATTTAATAGTGATTGCCATTTTTTTTTTTTTAACAAATCAAAATGTTACAAGGTTACAATATCAAGAGTATATCAAAACAAACAGGCTTGCAAAAGTGAATCTCTTGTGATTTCTACATGAAAGAGAAATGCTGCAGATTCCCCAGCCACAGAAGTCCTTTACACTACCTATTCAATAAATACCCTACGAGGTACCAGGAGAAAACTAGATGTTATAATAGTGATGGCCTTAATCAGGATATATTTTCTTCTTTTCTACCAGGTAACGCAATTCTCTTTGTAATGATTATCTTGAGTGCCTCTTTAATTTCCTTTTCAGTTTTCTTTTGGTTGGTTTGGGGTTTGGTTTTTTTGTTTTGTTTTGGTTTTTTGGCAGAAATCCTGACAGATGCAAAACACCGAGAACACACACAGAAGATAGAATGGCATGCATGTCAGAGTGCGACCACACAGATCTTCAAGCAGTCTGCCAATTTTAAATTAAACACAAGACCTTACAACAAATTTATGAAAGGAATATGAACTGGAAATCAGATTTCATTCATTGGTCCAAACCAGTTCTATTCTCACCTTGTTTTGATTTGTTTTACTCCATGGCATTTGAGGATAAAAAAAAAGCACCTGCATGTTGAACATACCCTGTGACAACACTACAAAGAATAATTGCAACCCCGTGACCTTAACATGCCTCATCTGTTTGGAATTATGTTGCATTAACTGCATTCTGCTGAGGAATATCTGCATGACCAATATAATTATATATCAGTTTAAGGAGTTATCAGCCTCTAACAGTCTTTTGAGCAGTACACAACCAACTGATCAGATTCATGAACTTCTAGCTAGGCACCACATCAAGATTACCATTTTGGGTTGCTTGAATACAGACTCTCCACAGTATAATTAAGCGGGTGTGTCAAAACAAAAGGGGAAAAAAACAAACAAACGTCTTACCTGTTGCTTAAAATGTAAGGGAATAAATTACTGGGATTTAGGAGGATTATGGCTGTAACACTGGAAGCAGCTGGTGACAGTGGTGCAACTGAAGCTAGAAGAAAGACTAAAAATACTCATGAAAATGTAGCAAAGTGAAAATAAAATACCTGGAGTTCTAACTGCCAGAAAGAAGTGTGACTATGTGCCTTGATAATTCTCAGATGATTTGATTCTTTATCTCTTGGGTTCTGTATCTTTCTCCTTCAACTGCAATCCCTTTCCAGCAATTCTTCTTGACCTCACAATCCATGAACAAAGTACAGTTTCAGTTTTGCATCCTGTCATCCATTCATCACTCTAAGTCCCTTTGCTGGATCTTTCCCAATTTATGCATCATAAAATTCTACACACGTTTAACAGAGCAGCAATTTATAAATAGCTTTTATTACACAAGGCAGGCTTGATGCTCAAACAGGAGGCCAGAGATACTGGCACTTAATTCTTAAACTTTTCCATTCTGCTCTTCCTTCCCAGTTCCTCACAACTAGCTATCCTCAAAGAAGAATGTTAATTTGTAATTATTTTTTCTCTCTGATGAACCCTTTTCTTTAATAGTGGGCAACATCTCCTTTTCATATGTGAAACACTAGAAAAAAAATGAAGAAACCATGCAGTTATCCCAACACAGAGTCAGCCACAGTCCTACTTCCTATTACTGTGTGAGTCTAGAGCACAGATCCTCATGACAACATCTAGGTCCTTTATTATAGTATCACTTTGCTCAGATACATAGTCTGGATATGGGAGAACCAACTGTAAGCAACAGAGCAAATACTTCAGTGGCAGATTGAACTGAAGCAGGGCCATTGGAAGCAAAGGATCATGGTATGGATTTGACTTCTAGAAACCACTACTCTGTACTAGTGGATAACAGCCTTCTTGCATCCATCCAGCTTCTTGCCAAGTCAGTTTAAGGCTACCACTTTCTGCATGCCTGAGAGGAATAAAGAAAATGCCTGAAGAGCTTTGGGCCTGTCAGTATGGGGAACACTGCAGCATGCTGGAACTGGTAGCTCCAAAAGAGGTGGTCTACATATTTGTATGGAACGAGAGGATGCATAGCCTCAAGGAGCTACAGAGTAGTGGCCACAAGACAGTACTTTTCCTTTGATTAGTGTTATACATTGATTGTATACCCTAAAATATCTGAATAATGGTGGAAACAGAGTCCACAGGGGAAAGATGTTGTATGCTAATGTCTATTCTTGAGAAAATATTTTTAACAGTCCTTAACAATAACAACCTCTTCCTCTCCTGGCTTGGTTCATTCCCTGGCTTCCCAGTTCTTTGTGCAGATACTGCTTTAGCAGACACAGGTTTTCCCCACAGCACAACAACCTGTCACTATGCTTCATAGAATTAATCCAAAACTGAGGTTATACAGTGAAATTATCATGTAAGTAAATTGTAGGGAAAGCTGATGAAGAAATGCAAGAACTCAAAACACCACTCAATTACCACTTTCAATGCTACCTAAAAATATTAAAGAAAATTATTATTGCTGAGTACTTTGAGACCAGTTTATTAAGACACCCACTGATATAAATACTTGACCCTGCACTTAAGTATTTAAATCTTTTTAAGGTTCACAGCCCACCTGTCCCTCCCTTGAGGTATAATCTGACACACAGCCAAGAGAGAAGGCTGTTTAAAGCTCTAATAGAAACCCATTCACAATTGCTCTTTTCATTTGTCCTCTACAAATCAGTCAAGGACCCAAGCTCTTGAAGAAATACTGCTAAATTGGACTCTGGTATTACTACAATTGCTCAGTAGCAAGGCTACAGATGGAAATAATTCCCGAGGACTAAGACTTCAGAGACCTCAGTAAAATGACTAATAAAGAGAAGAAAAATGTGAAGTGAGCCTCAAAGTGATTTGTGCTCAGTATGTGCTGAGCCTGTCTCCTCCCTGGGCTAGCTAGTGGGGAGAGCTGGTGATGCTCCACAAACATCTCAGGCCCCATCCTCTGTCGCTCTGCCTTTGATTTGCACATTCTTCTCTTCAAGCGTGTGCAGCAAGAATGTCACCACAGAGCAAAGCAGAGAGCAGCAGAGATAGCTCACCAGGATTAAAGGAGTATTCTCAACAGTGAATTTACTTGTAAGCGAGTTCTCTCAAAACTCAATCTCCTCTTCAGCAGAGATAAGGAAAAGAGAACGGTGGCAGGGGCAACAAGGTCAATCATTATCAGGTTCCCTTTAAGTTCTCACAAGTATTCTTGTTTAAGAGTCATTAGACTAATGCTTTGAAAAGAGAAGAAATTTGTGCTGTTAGGTTTTGATTCTACCCATCAGAAGAACAACATCCTGAAAGCATCTCCTAATCAAATAAAGAGGGACAAAACACAAATATTCATTCTTTTTTAGGAGGGAGTGTGATACATTTAAATATGTTAAGCATCATAGTTGTTACAGAAAAAGACTGGGCTTAGCAACTCTTTTCAAATCAATTCCAAATTGAGGATATTTGCTTCAGAGTGCAGATGTGCATCCCTCCCATCAAGAGCTCACACAGAATAATACTATTAAATAGTCCTACATAATTTCAAAGCTTCGTCCCAATTTCAGTGTGATTGGCAGCACAGAGTGAACGTGCTAATGAATCCGTAGTTTACTCTATTTTTCAGGCTTTGGAAAAAACTTCATAAGGCCTTCATCTGCTGGGAGCACAAGTCTCTAAACATTCCAATTTCTTCTTTGCAAGTTTAAATCCTTTTAGGAAATGTTAAAGATATATGCATGTATTACTGATATTGTGTCCAGTACAATAGATGTTTGTAACTACCCGGCAACACCTTCTGTAAAGGAAAGCATCACAAACACTTGTCAAGTATCAATTAAATCTTGTTACGCAGAGATAGCATTTTTCTCATTTTGTAGATCACACCATTTAATTTCTTAAAGAGATGGAATAATTTAGGAGAATTTGTCTGCAATAGGATTATCACAGAGCTGTTGCTATGCTAGATCTAGAAATCTCTGTGTGCCTGATAGTGGTAAGCCTCATAATAAACAAATACTATGCGCGTGGTTATTTTGTAAATCTCTTTCCATTTTAGAGTAATACTCTACACAGGAGACAGCCTCATTAGAAACATTACACTATTACCCATAAAAAAAACAAAGGAGATGGGGTCAAAAATGCAGGCTCCCATAATACAAGAAAAGCATTGGCTGAGATCAGTTCCTTACTTAAGTCCCACGACTTGAACAGAATGCAAAGTGCAGCAATTATATTCAAATACAATGAATGCCATAATTATTACTTCAGAGGTAAGTGTAAATATTTTGAGAAGCAATAGTTCAACTAAAGCCATTTTCAAAATAGGGAGTGTGAGATTTTGCCTACTATAAATTAGTCATAAGACATTAACAATATTTCTATTTTTAACATATGCTGTTTTGGAATTAAAGAAATACAACCTCCTGTCTAACACACTACCATTAACTGCCACTATAAATACTCTTCTCTCTGAATCAAGGAGGAACTAGTGCCCAAATGTTTCAAGGGACATTTTATTTTTCCACAAAGACCTGTACACCTGAGCTTTCAATACTTGAGGTACATCAACAGTTAATGTTAACTTTAAAAAAATAACAGAACAAGCAATGAATCCTTTTCAGGTAATATAATTTCCTCTGGAGTTATTGGAAGAAGGAATTTAAACATTTATTCTGCAAGTTTGAAAACAATCAGGAAAAAAATGCAGTTATTACAGACAAAAACTTGATGGGAAGACTGGTCATCTATAAGTGAAAAGCCTCCTTATACGATTTTCTTTTTTAAGATACAGAAAATGATGACAGAATGATAGTTTATTGTTACAAGGGCAGAAAGGCACAAGAGACCAAAGTGATTTTCAGCTAATATGGTTTTTCTGAATGCGAGATTAACAACAGCTATTTCTGATTTAATTTGCTTTGTTTTAAAATCACTTCACTCCACGTTCATACAGAACTGCATGTTAACTTCAAAGGCTGTTCATTAGTAGTAGCAGAAAGTTCCATGATCAATATAATCTGCCATTTAGAGCAAGGAGGACAATATTTTTCAGTAATCTTTACCAGGTATTTCTACCCAAATCTACATAAAATTGCCAGCTTGCAATCCTATGCTTTTGGAACTGGCAGAGATGATAATTCTGCTTAAGCCAAAGCAAAAGCTAATCACACATCTCTCTCCACCAGCATGCAGACTTTGATTTCAAACGATGCCCTGTAAGAGGTATACTGAAATATATGACAAAGAACAAAGCTTAGAAAGATGGAGCAGAAGATGGAATGAACATAATAAAGGATATACAGATTTGCTGTACAGCTCTTTGAAGGGCAGACTAAACAGAATTTTGAGAGAAACACTGAAGAAAGGATAGCCTGCCATTGGACAAGAAAATCGTGTAAACATTAGGTTGGACAGACCAAGTGAAGAAATGTCAAGGACTTTACAAGAGAAAAGGGAGAGAAAGGTACGAAGTATAAGCATAACAAATGATGCTTTTGCAATCAAGAGGACAGTTTGCATTATAGAAATAAAAATGAAGCGCTATCAGAAAGGAAAGAGCACCTGGGTGTTCAAAGAAAAGACAAAAAGCACAATGTCATAAAACTAAAACAATAAAAAAAACCCAAACAAACAACAACAAAAAAACCCACAAACCCTAAATGTATAAAGACCCCACAAGACCCCAAGGATCCTAATTAGAAGGAAAAGGGCTGACCCATAGTCCTATTTTCTTTCATATATTCAGCCAACAAACTGTGGAGAATTCCAGCAGATAGAATTGACAGTGACATTTTAAGTCAATGAGAATCTATTTTACTCTTCTTCCTCCCACAACACAAATGAATAGCAGTGCTAATGAAATTCCACTCCTATTACAAATTGACAAATACAATCCTGCATTTACCCTTCCAGCAAGATCTGCCTTTTAACAAACTCAAACTATTCTGAAATACCCTGTGGTCACAGTATGACAAAACAAAATGCCACTGTCTCTTGCACTGCTCTTCTTCCAATTAACTTGACTTTAGTGGATCAAGATAAATTTTTTTCTATTGTATTTTACACTTAAAGTTTTGGATTAACCATATTAAAATTTACAATTTTAGTCACAGACTTTCATGCAGTCTGGTTATTTATGTCATATTTGATCAAATGTTTCTGACTGAGGATTGGCTTCCAATTCATTACAACAAAATAACTTGATATAAGAAAAAAAAAAAAAATCCATGCACACTAGTTTCTAGTTCTGTCTTCAAAATGCCAAGGAATTGCATTATACACAGAAATAAAAAGAATTGATTAGATTTTGGACCAAGATGCAAAATGTAATCTGTGCACATTATTATTTAGGAAAAAAAAAAAAGAAAGTCCTTTTTTTTCAAATGTATTTACTCAGAAAGGCTAGATAACTTTTCCTTTTCATTTGTGGTATACTTGGAAAGAAGCCCTTTGTATCTGTTGATCAGAAGTGTACAGAGAAAGAATTCTGTGTTGCTTTCAGGCAAAAAAAAAAAAAAAAGCTATAATATTTACCAAGGAGAAAACAAAAAATAATAATAATTAAAAAAAGAGACTAATATTATGCTGTGAGCTGCTTGTTGTCCTAAGTGAAGCAGGGTGAGACCAGCTCTCAAGGTAACACACCAAATGCACCACGGGCTACAGCAGAGGCCTCTCCTCTCTGGGTTGGACAGGAAACAGGAAGGCAAGAGCTTTCATATTTAAGCTGAGCTATAAAACAGTCGAACAGCCATTAGCAAGTGTGAACAGTTCCATGGTACATGTGTGTCTGCTTGACAAATTCTGTTGTGAATAAAGACATTTCCCCCCCACTAAGTCTCTAGTTTGTATCTAACTCTTTCCTTCCATTCCTGAAAGTTACGCACCAGTCAGTATTTGCTCAGCTTGAAAGCTGGCTACCACAACACGTTTCCTAGAGAGTTCTCCCGAATTTAAGAATCTTCCTTGGCATCTGCTGGGATTAAAGACAATAAATAAATGCAGCATGTCATCTTCAAAGTCCAATGTGTTTTATTCAGCTTCTTTCAATGTAGCTTTAATACAGGCTGAATGGCATAAGTATTGCAAGTGTCACTACTCTTCATAAAAATAAAGATCTTTTCTAGTCATTCTGTAAGTCCTGATAGGTGCCATTCCATCCCTTGCTTCCACTATCATCCAGCCACACACTTCAAAGAATAGCCTTCCAAATTCCTTTCTGGAGTTTGCCTTACTCTGAACATCAAGTATCAATGCCCCTAAAACGTCTTCTCCTGCTCTTGACTTAAATACTGTCTTCCTCAAGGACCAATCAAGCTTTTAGTACTTAAGAACTAGATCCAAGGTATCTCAGTGTCATGTCAAGCTGATTATCCCACAACTCTGTTGGACCTGAAAACATGACTTTCCATCATACTACAATAAATAAAAGCAACTGTTTATTGTTTAATATACAATAATGGAAATAGTATGAAAACTTCAATTTCAAATACAGAGATAGGATCAAATTCTGATTCTTCTCTAAGCTCTTACAAGTAAAAATCATTTCCACAAAGTCATTTTCAATTGTTTCCTACTTCTACTGGGCCAAGATGGTAAGACTAGCTCTAAATTCCAAATAGCTAAGCTAACCATGAAAAAGCAAAAGAAGCTTTCTGTTAATTACAAACTCAAAAATCATCCTTGTATGTGATTAGTACTACAACTCAGCTACATTTACTGCAGTACAACAGTTCCAAGACCAAATGAAAGAATGCATACCACAGAAATTCATTTCAGAAACATACAATAGGTAACAGCTATAAGTTTACAACTTTTAATTAGCTGTACTGGGTATTACAGCACATTTTTCTGTACTCCAATCTTTCATAAAGTCTGGACTCTCCAGTTTCTGTTAAACAGATCACATGTACTACAAGCCCACGCAGTCTGAAAATGGTATCTGAAGATAATAGCAAAAGAACAATAGCACCATTTACTACAAGCAGTTAATTCAGAATCTATAGATCAAAACAAGTTAAGTTTTGTGGTAATTTTATTATAGATAGCTTTGCCTGTAGGCATCTTTGTAAAAGCTCCTTATTTCTGCTAAATCACTGCTAAAAGAATCAAATTTCAGAGGCGAGAATAAGGATTAACAAGTGAGGGTTTCTAAGACTTAAGGATTCCCAGAACATCACCACTTTATAAAGTGCTTTTTCTTTTCTTTATCTTGCCTGTATGCACTTGCATGATAGCTTCACCAAAAAGGAAGCAGTTTTGGTTATTTATTACACCAAATAAAACAGAACCTGACAACCAGGCAGCACTAATTCTGCTCACTTGAACTAGTTGAAAAAATTAGGGATTAAACTCTTTAGTTCCTGAAAATTAAGGAAGTATTGGCATGAAAACAGATGAAAGTTTAGAACGAAAAGTTCTATCATTTGTTAAACAGTAGCAGCAACTTTTTGGCCCCAAAAGTACCTGTGCCCTTTTTCTACTATTACTGCCACAACTAGCTCTAACTGGCCAAAATTTTAAATCACAAAACCACTATACAAGTACCTACAACCTTCTCTACCTAGAGAAGGCAGTGAGTTTGCTTCCCCCATGACATTCTTAACCCCCCCAAAAATGTGCAAGCTGACCTTCCCAATTTTCAAAACTGTCCTTACCTTTACCTCTCACAGAAGAAAGTCCAGTGAAAGAATGTAAGTCCCATCATATCTTATTTCATAGTAACTTTCCTAAACAGAGCAATGCATATTTCCTTCAGTAACTGCATTGACAGTAGGAGGAAAACCAAGAAGGAATATATGCAGCTGAACCTCACCTTTGCAACATAAGCTCCTTTCCTAATCTGCCTCAATATACAGTTCAGATTTACTAACAACAGACAGATGAAAAATCATCCTCCCATGATCATCTGCTTCTCTGCTTCTAGATGGCACAATTCCATTTTCCATTTTATTCCTTTGATTCAGGTGAGGACCATTACTGCTAGTAAGTATTTTGATCAGGAAAATATCAGCCTTTAATACTTAAGAAATAATTACCACTTTCCTATTCACTTTTTTCTATGGATGACATTGCTTGTGTTCCTTTGAAACAGTTACTACTTTTTATTTAATCCATTGCCATGTAAGAAGGCTTGGTGATAAGACTCACAGCACAGAGATGGAACACCTGACAGGTCCAAGAGTAGTTAGGTATCCATAAAAGAGATGAACTTGTAAATCTTATAGCAAGATCCATTACATTGCAAATTTTCAGAAACCCTCAGTTTCAGTGATTGGGAGAGAGACATCAGCCAGCCAAAGACAGATATAAGTCAATAGATGAGTTATATATATATATTTCCACCTGCTGGCAGGAAGTGTTTCCACAGGAGCAATATGTTTTTACAGTGGTTTAACTCTGGAATAAAGCCAATAAATCAGTTGAGTTTTTCTTGGTTAAATAGTGACCACAAAGCAGCATTTATCCTACAATGTTGCTGGCACATACAGTTTATTACTTTAAGTCTGCTTTTGATAAGGCTGTATACAGACCTGGGGCCCTAACAGTAGTCTAACTGATATATATATAATTTTTTTTAATTAGAAGTGAATGCTACTGACACACATGGCAGTTTCCCAAAACCATAGGTAATAAGCTGAAATTTCTACACACAGAAATATGTTATGATGGTGTTAAACAGGTCCAGTGCTCAGCAAAATAAGTATTTTGCAGTTGATGTTTATTTGAAATTCAAAGGTGTTTGAGCCAGGACTCAAAGGAATAAGCTGGCATTTACCACATTCCACTGCTAAAACATGAAACAACCATGCTCATTTCTTCAAGAGCTGATTGTAGCAAAGCATGATAAAGTCAATACTACAGTTGGAAGAGGCCCTTCCAAAGCACTACTGTTTTTCAAAAAAAGCCTCCATTGTCTATAAACAGAGAGGGTGAATTAATTTCTGTTCTCCATTACATCAACAAGTAGAGCATTTCCAAGTACAGACAACCCACTCCCAACCTCACTTGGGGATTTTTCCCACACTGTGCACTCCAGGCTTTCATCTGATACCACTTTTAACACTTCAGATTCATAATCCATCATGAGTGGGTGTTAGCAAGTATGCTCCCTGGGAGTTCAATGTTCAAGTCCCAAACAGCAATGTGAGCTAACATTTCACAGACCAGGAGAAACTGAGTCATTTCCACTGCAGAACTGTTCAAGAAGCATGAATAGACTAGTCTACTAGTTAGCAAACACTAAACATTCTATGCTACTTTCACAAAACCTTACTTAAAATGCTGAAGCCTTTCTTTCCCTTCTGACCTTAATGACACGTGTGACAAGGCTGTTTCCAAACATATTTCCAAACTCAGCTCCACAAAAAGCTTCTTGAAAGATACGTTATTGCGCTAACTCATGCCGGAAAGCATCTAGCTTTTGCGCTGCCCTCTGCATCTATAAATACCCACTGAGTGACGTGCAACTACCAAACCAAATCCACACCTTCAACAATGCTGAAAGTTTATCTTCATCACCAAATAAACTGTTACACCTTTGTGCCAAAATAACATCCCATACGTGTATATAATGAAACTTGACAAAAATACCAGCAGGTATTTTCACAAATGCTTAATGCCAAGAGAAGAATTTCTCACAGCAGGTAGTACTGCAATCCATTACAGCATTATGAATTCAATCTTCTGTCATGCAGCTCGTTGAGGTAACTATCAATTCTGATTCTCTACAGCTATCGTATGGAGAAGAAACACTTCGGGAAAGCAAAAGAATTACCATACAATTTAATTGGAAGGAAGATTTTGAAGATAATGGCAATATAAGTATATGCTAATGATCATTTTAATGAGATAGATAGGCCCTCATATCCCCAGTCAAAAATGCCCAAGATCCATCTTTGCAACAGTAGGTAGCAGTTGCAAGAAACAGTCTCCCTTTCTGCTGATGTGGGCGATGCTAAAGCTGCAACAATTACTGGAATTCCAGTCAGGAAGGAGAGGAGGAACAAACGACGCTTTTAGCTACCGAGACTTATCAGGGCATATTTCCCTTCTGTTTCTGAACGCACTGTTTGAGGGGAACAATCCCTGTCAGAACTCTCATGACACAATGCATCTCTGCAGTTGTTCAAGCGTAACCCTCCAGATGGAGGGAAAATTCAGCCTGAAAGCTAAAAGGCAAAGGTGATTGTTTTGTTAGAGTTTAACACTCTGGATATTACTATGTAGGTATTTTAAGAGCACATTTCAAAATTTAACAAAGTCATCAGGTTTTTAAACAGGAAGACCCCTCATAATAAATTCTTACTGACAATTTTCAACAAGTTTCTACAGCAAAGTTGGCAAGTCAGTTTTGGAAGACTTGTTCCATGAACATCCCCCATTGAAGCCAATAGCAACAATGTATACAAAATATATATATTTAAGGGAGGAAAAAAAAAAAGTAATGTTTAATCAAGCTTACCATAAACCTTTTCCTAGGGCATAATTTAAAAGCTTACAAAGGAAGAATAATACTGGAATTACAAGAAATCAAGAAAATAGCAAAAGCCAAATACTGGTCTGTCCTGTCTTATTAAGCATACTTTTTAACAACTGAAGAAAGAAACAATTAAAAACAATCACCATGACAGTGCAGCAGTTGAAAAGGCTGCACTTCTACTGCATCTGTTTCTGTTCTGCAATCTGCAGTTAACTGAAGACAGTACGTTTCTGGGGGGGGGCATACTAAGGAGCAGGTACTGGTAAGGTATTCCTAAGATTATGCTTTATATTTACTGTTTAATTCTTTTCATCATCTAAGTTTGCTTTATCAGCTTGGAAAGGGGTCTAATGGATCTAAATAAAAGAATAAAATTTGTCTAACATTTATGCCTTGCCAATTCTATTAGATGTTGCTATAAGAAATGTAAATCAAGAGATTGGGTCTTAAAGTTTTATTCACTGTAGTTTTAATAGACCATACCAATACTACTCCAGTATTGCCAGAGATGTTTCCAAGAACACTTAATGAATACTAAGAAGGCCGACCGGGACTCTTGCTATGGAAGTACAGATTAAATCCTAAATTTAATCTTCCAATTGGATCAACATGAAGAAATTCAGTATGGCTTCAGGCAATATGCCAGCAAAGATCTCACCGAGGAGTTACACTGTATGTTTAACCAGAATGGAAACATAGGGCTTAGGGATCAGAAGTTACATTTGTTTTCAATACAAATGTGTGCAAAGATGCCAGCTCCTTTTGACAGGTGTCTATTAGCATGTTTCCACATGCATGCACTATCTACCGATTACCAGTCTTTTGGGTCCAGAAAAGCATACAAATTTTGAACACTAATGTATTTTAGATGAAGCAAGTTTTTCTCTGTACCATCAACTAGAAAGCAAGAAGGCACCTAACAAAATACCATATAGACTTCAGCTATGTGGAAGTCCACTTTTAAGGCCAACCTTATTCAGGAAATTCAATGAAATGCTATTTCAGACAGATAGGTACTTTTGGCAAGGTAATAAGCAGGTTATATGTGCCACATCAAGTAATTCGATAATCGGTACTCCAGTAGTTCTGATGCTCCCTAAACTGAATTCTAGTTTATTAAACCCTACCTGATCAAACCATAAAAAAATTATTTTTAGTAATACAAACTGTCTTCCGTTAGTGGATAGGTAGCTGCACAGTGAAGTGGAGGAAAGAAGGCCCCAGCCTGCTGCACCATTGCTGCAGAGTACCTGGCTTGCTCTTGTTTCCATCAGCATTATTAGGAGGAGACCAAAGCACATAAGGCAGCAACTTCCACTATCAAAGTGCCTCCCAACCCAGGCCTCATACAGGTTAATGGAGGGTGTTCAGCTATTCAGCTGCCTGGACCACATGATCATCAACAAACCACACCAGGTCATAAGCAGCATGAAGGCAAATTCCCCACATTTTCAAGCAAGGAATGATTTTTAATGAGAAATTATAAATTTATTTCAAATGAGACTATCAGCAATACACGAAATTAAATCAATGCATATTGTAGGAATCCAACATTCCTTTGTAAATCCATTTAACAACACCAAAGGCACTAGAATTGGTGGATAATAATGCAGGCAAAAAATAAGGATGTATTAACCATTCTGGAAGACTTATACGGTCGTTAATTAAAGATAATCACATAGAGGTAAATTCTCAGGCATAAAACATGGAGTAAATCATCAGACTTAGTTTGTAAATTACATCATGCAGAGACAATAGTCAAATTCATGATAAATAAACAATGTCAGATAAACCAGAACAAAGTAATTTCCAAGAGCTACATATGAAAAGTCACTAACAACTACATACACTATACAGTACATGGGAAGGAAATCCCTTTCTAACATTACTTAGCTCAGACCTGCTTATGCTGCAAATGTTTATAAACCAAACTGCCATCTTTGGGTCATTTGAGCTGTATCTTGCACTTCCTGAGTGAATCTGATGTGTCCAAGAATTAATTTTATTGTAAACTTTTTTTAATAGCTTCCTTGCAAGAAATAGCAAGCATATTAAGTAGGAGTTTGATTAATCTAGATCAATCCATCAATTAAACAAGATTAATTCATCATTTTTGATTGTTCCAGAAAAGATAGTAGAAACCCAAAATAAGCAGACATTAATCTACAAGCAATGAATTGGGGGAAAAAAATTAATTACAAGGGAAAAATATTTATAACAGATAAAACCCACATGTTCTAGATGGCTCAGGTTTGAAATCTGGCAGCATAGAAGCTGTTTCAAATCCAGTCAACTCCCTTTTGCACATTATAATCAAAACTGACCATTTAAATACACAACCATGGTTCTGGAAATATCCATGTGGCATTAATTTCTGAACAGGCGGTTACTTTTCATGTTTCACAAATAATTTCTGGGCAAACATTGGCTAGAAGCTTTTATACCAAATTCACTTGGAATACCATGGGGGTGGGGATTCTTAAGTTATTACACAGTGAATAGAATATCTTACTTTTTGAAATGCTCACCTTTGAAAAATACTTAATCTTATGCTTAAATTACAGCCACAAAAATGCCACTAATAATATTATATTAAGTTTTTATTAAGAGCTCAGAACTAATACAGTTTTGAAAGTTTTCCATCTATTCATGAAATGGCATGCTTTCTCTCTAATCTAGATTCCCTGTTAGATGACCAGTGATATCTGTGACTGCAGAATTTAAGCCATGTCTGCCATTACTCCAGTAGGTATTTATCCTGCAGATCTCCTGCCTGCCTCATGAGAAGGCAAACTACCTGTCTAGACATACTCCCGCATGCAATATAATAAAACACACTGGATGATAAGCAGCATAATTATAGATAAGCCATTTTTATGCTGCAATGATTTTCAGAGCTGTAAGTATTTAGAAAAAAAGAAAAAAAAATTAATCAATCTGTTAGCATAACAGAAATGGTTAAAACTTCTTTCTTCTACTTAAGAAATGTCTTTTTTTCATAACAAGGTAGGCTATAGAAGGCTATAATGAGCATTTTTTGAAAGACAAGTAAAAGTCTTCACATTCAGACTGTATAATGTTACTCCCACTGAAAGCCACAGAAATCCTACTACTGATCTCAGTGGGAGTAAAAGCAGTTCCAAGTGGCTCCAACTTTTCATATTTTCCATCAAGATGTTTATTGAAGGAAGAAAAAAAAAAAAGAGACTATTTTATCAATGAAAGCCACAAACCAAAAACCAATCAAAATGAATCTAAAATTGTTTTCTAAGTGAGCAGACTCCACCAATGAGTTGCACTTGTAAAGGAACTAACCAGCATTCTTCAGGGCTGACAAGCAATAAATTGAAAGCACCATCATTCTGAAAATGTATGGCACTCCTGATTAAGGATGATATACTCTTTAAAATGAGTACAGAGCGTACCTCACTTCTGAAACAAGCAAATCAGTCTTAGTCATAAGCTCTGTGAAAAATATCTTTGGTGATGATACCACAATTACTACTGTTTCTTCAGTGTAACACTTGTTACATACAGGGATATTTTCCACAGAAAACATACATACTTGAAGCTACAAGGAAACTGGAGAATTTTTCAAATCAAATTAATTATAAAACAAAGTGTTAATTCCCACAGAACACAAACACTGTCTTGGGCTACATTTTGCCTGGTCTTGAACAAACTGTTCTCTATGTTTATTTTAACTCCAGAAGTCAGAAATTTCCAACTGTTTTGCCTTTGTTTCCAAACAAGAAATAAATACATCTGATTCCATACAAACAGTGCAAGTTGAAGTCACACCTTCATCTAATGTAGAACCTTAAGAGCTAGCAGCACTGGGGTTACAAGAGAGAAGAGGATAAATTTTTATTTTATTTTAACATCAGAGTAAAATAATAATAAAAAAAAAAAACCTGATTCCTCAGTAGAATTTCTAAAGTTAAAAAAAAAAAAAAAAAAAAAAAAAAAAAAGAAAAAAAATTTAATTGGGTATGGAATAACCATAAAAAAATTTTTTCATCAAATATTGGGCAAAAAA
>JANHGN010021930.1:0-97557 GCA_024605025.1 Megaceryle maxima | reverse complement strand
TTTGGAGTTGTCAGTTACTAAAGGAAGAGAATTCCAGGGGTTACTGAATGAAATAACAAGGCTGCTCCGGTGTGGATGCAGATGGTAATTGGAGAGCTTACTTTTGAGATTGTGAGGTCACAAAAATGTGTCCCATTTAAATTTAAATATTTTAGAAGTTTACTAACTTGCATCATCTATTCTAAGGCTTTGATCTTGTAAGTACTGGCACTGTGCACAGCAGGAGCATTTCATTTAGGGCAAAGGCATACAGTGACTGCTGCAAAACTCAAGTGAAATTAAACAAGCAGCTGAGAGCTCTGTGTTATTAGAAATCTTGAGCTTCTTGGATGCCTCTCATTCTCGGCAATATTAGGTAGGAAATGAATGTGGAGTGCGAACAGGGAAAGGGCTGTATAATGATGTAAGCTCAGCCTTCAGCTGACAAAGGAGTTGCCTGCTTGTGTACGTTCTGTTTGCACTGTAGCCAACCCACAGTTCTTTCCTGAACATTGCAGTGCATTTCTTACCTTATCTGCTTTTCTCATCACCTTTTAACTTAACTGTAGATCCCACTCTCTATTCCTGCATGGTGTAAGAGTGATTTCTAGCTAGCAATTTCTGACTGCCTCCCTCTTCCCTTTCTGAACAATTATTTGGCTTTCTTGGTTATACCACTTACTGTGCCCCAGCATTCACAAAGGCAAAGCAATTAATTCAAAGAACCAAACACGTGCTATACAGTAGAAAAGCTGCTATTATTTGAAATCACTTCATTTGCTGAAACTAGAAATTCAAATCTGTACAAAGCTCTACTGCAAATAGTATTCACAGACCTTTATGCTCAGCTTATTCTGTCGTTTTAAATAGTCTATCTGCATTCAGTGGACAATCTACCTTTTTGTGTATTCAGCAGCAGTACTTTGTCATCCTAAAGAAAATTACTCAAAGGACTACAGTATGATAGTCATTTCAGCAGTGCTACTGTATGGGATTGTGGATTGTCTTATATCTTCCTACCACAGAAGTGTCTGCTTTACTTTCTCATTATTTTATCCCTTTGCTTATAGGCATGGTAGGAAATTAGGATATTTTACTTATAGCTAGTGATGATTGTTATTTCTGCTCACAAAAGGCGAGAACTGGGAAGTTATTAAACTTATTCTCTTGAGTGAAAAAGATAATCATCACTTCATCATTTTTCATGACTAAGATTCCCCATTTGCTTCACAGAATTACTGTAGTTAAAGGAGGACTGTGTTTTGGGGCTTAAATTAGCATGACAATTAAGGAGATTCAGATCAACGGCTGCTGATATAGATATGATATGTTTAGTACTCTTTTATTCTCATGGAAATGAGTTATTTTTCTGTACAGTGCCCGCATATAAGATAAACATAATTCCATACTGACATATGAATAGCTTGTTCATTACTGTAATGTTCTAAGGAAAAGTACTTTGTCTCTTTGCAGTGGCATATGGCTGGAGGTTTAGGATACAAAAGTACAGCTTTTGAATAGCTTGTACTAAATGAGCTTTTTCAGCTACTATTTGCAGGATTGCGAATAATCTCGTAGTATGAATAGGCATACCACTGCCATAGTTATCATTAGTTAATGCTTTTCATATATTAACATTTACATAACAAAATTACATCACCATCTTTGGCTTAGGCACTCAATTAACTAACTTGATTCTAGTTGTCATTGCACTGTCATTGTGGTTTGCATTGTTATGTGTAGTTTGGTTTTCATTCAATCCTGCTTGCAAAAATGAAGGGTCATTTGAACGCCAATCTGATTTAACTTGTCATGTAAGTACCTACTAAAATAACCCTAGCAGTGATATTTAAATCATGAGTAACCTTGTACGTAAAACCCTCCCAACAGGCACAGTGCATCTGACCGTGTGTTGTTTGAATTTTTAACTTCTCTTCTTAGTGATTTATTTTCTCAATATTGTTAACTGTCAGAAAAACATGCACAACAAAAAGCAGCCCCTCACAACCTGTACCTGTTCCCAAATTCCTCTGAAGTATCCTTTTTTTTTTTTTTTTTTTCTAAGCTTTACAGCATGGTTTTATCTCATTTAAATTTTTTGTAAGTTACTCAGTTTTAAATTATTGTATGTTGCTTCTTTTATTACTTTGTTTTGTTCACTCATTTTTGAACTCTCCAGTGTATCATATGATGTGAGCAAGTTTTTGTTTTCCTTTGCTTGCCATTTTTTTGCTGGTTTAAGGCTTTCTTTTACTCTGGCACAAGAGAAAATGAGGAAAAGTTAATACTGTATTGGAAATGAAATTGCCATTCAAAAGGAAATTCAGACAATAAGTGAAGTTATGGTACTTTGCGGAAAACTTAAGAGATCTGGATGCAAGTATTTACAAATTTAGGGTCCAGTTAACCAAGTTCATTTAAGTAAACCCAGAGGCATTACTCCCATGATTAAATCCTTATCAACATGGATGAAGGATCAAAATGAATAAGGGATAACTGGACCACAAATTTGTTATGGGTGAAGTATGTTATGGAATGCACCTGCAACTGATGTTAAAATAAAAAATGTGTGACCACTTTCTTAAAAAGGGAAAGAAGGTGTATTTTTTGATGGATCATACAAATTTAGAGTATGTTTTTGCTTTGGAGTCCCATAAAAATAGAACAGCATAGGAAGAACAAAACTGCAGCTTAGAAATAGCAAGGAAGACAAAGCACCCACAGACTATGTGATTTTATAAGAAAGGGATTTGAAATCATACTGGAACGTGCATTAACAATCTGAGGAAATGTCAAATTACTTTTGCTCAGGGATGATGAAGAAATATCCCTGATTTCTCTTGCCATTGCAAAACTTCTGTGTCGCTAAGATTTTGACATGACCTATTACTGTAGTACCTGTTGCTTGGATAATGTATTTCAGATGAATGCTTTCAATTCCTAATGGCATTTCACTCATGTCAAGCTTTTGCAAATTACGAGTTTAATTTTGTGCCAGAAAAAAAAAATAAAATAAATCTTTATCTAACAATGATTGGCTCAGAGACCATATCCTTCCTTTGTCACATGAACTATGGGCTGGTCAAAGAATATTAGTGTTCTAGTGATGCATGACCATGTTTGAGTGCTATTTACACTTCTCAAGATGAAAGTGCTTGGGTAAAGGATCCCACCAGAGTAACAAGTGGTCCTCAAATGGTCTAAGTCTACTTGGAATCTTTGTTGACCAACTCTATAAATATTACACAGATTATGTCAGTGCATTCCATTTAAGCAGAAACTTGTGTAAGTATCAGACACATCGAAGGTTGAGTATCTTCACAAATTCTTAGAGGCTCATACAGCAACTTTGCTGGGTTTTTTTTCTTTTCTTTTCTTTTTTCCTTTTCTCTCAGTGTAGAAAAGGGGGGGGGGGAAGTGCTTAGAAATTAAATTTCTGAGAGTCTTGCTTATTTCACAAAGAATAATCACCACTGAGAGGCAGTGATTTACTCTCCCCCCCGTGCCCTCCCCTGCTGGTATGATATTTAAGAACACTGAATGCTTTCATTCAGTATGTGCAAGCATTTATCTGGAAGGGGATGTTCCATCAGATTAGCTTGCTTATGTTTTCTCCAGCAGCATGTGATAGCATAATGATGCTGCTGCTTTTAAAGTTTGCTCAGATTCTTTTTAACTAGGGTTCTTGGATAGCAATGCAGTTGTTTAAATTAGCTATGATATGTTTCAGATAAACGTACCCTACCATGGTGTGCTCAGCCTCCACTATAGATTATTGGAATTTTTTTGCTGCTGTACATGGCGGGATGTCACTGCTATCTCATGAGAACTATGGTCCAGGTTAACAAACCCTTATACTTCCCTCTAAGAGGTTGGTTACTATGTGGAATCTGCTGCAAAGCATGTCCAAGATGGCACACTTGAAGCTGGAGCGAAACAGTGGAACTAGTTTAGCTTGGCAGCTTTGACTGTCATTGCAGAGATGTGTCTACAAATACAGGAAGGATTTGAAGGTGGGATTTAGCAGATTTTGTTCCATTTTTTTGAGCATCTATGGAGCAACACTTAGGGCTTGACTCATGACAGAGTAATAATACAGAACTGGAGGACCAACAATGGCATCGCAACACCAGAATGAAAAAGACTGCTTTTCTATCACAGCTGTTAGGCCCATAGATGTTTTCCCACTACACTCAGAACATTGTTGGGGAAAAAAAAAAAACAAAAAACAACTAATTGTTGCAAGGCACAGTTGATCAAGCTGGAAGATGAGTCATTAGCTAGTCCTGAAGGAGCAGAATGCCACATTCTCTAGGAACTCCCATGTTGTCAGGAATAAGGAAGATTATTTTGTTCTATTATTGCACCTTGTCACTCTCCTAGAGTCAACTTACCCTCTTGACGTTTGAAGTCTTTCAATGGATGTTTGGACAAGAGACAAGAGCTGTTTAATTATGCCATAAGTGGTTGCAGAATGAAGGCAGAATGTTTATTTAGAAGACTGAAGGGTACATGGTAGTGCTCTGTGACAAGTCTGAGTGTTTCTCAACAAATGGAGTTCCTTTTCTTCTAGGAATTATGTGCTACATGTGATATCTCCCACTTTAAGAGAACGTCATGTGTGGAAACAGGGAGAAAAAAGTGTCTATTTTAACATAATAGCTCTAATTACAAAATGGCCAAGATTTTGCTCTTACCCTGAAATTTAACTCTGGACTTTAAAGACTTAGAGTAATAACAATTTTACTTAAGGCGGACAAACAGAAATGTGAATTTTCTCTATTTTTTCACTATTGTTTTTTTCTTACCGAGCTTGTGCCATACCATTTTTTTCTTTGAAAGACTGTTGAAAAAAGTGATCCACAGATGTTTTTCATAGTATATAAATTTCTGAATTAACTGTTTTGGTTTGTTCTTCCTCACATACAAACTATATAAACTTGATTCCAATAATACTTTTAAGATAAAGCTGTCTAGCGAGGAAAGGTGAGCACAGCTTTCTTAGAGTGAGCATGTTATGTTGCTTTTTGATTTATAATGCTGTGTGCTTTGTAAAAAGACAAAACTATAATTTCATGAAAACAAGGCTCCAATGCCTAACTCTGCCCACTTTAAGGCTGAAGTAGTTTATGCTTTTCTGCCCAGTTCATTTTGGTTTAGTCACAAAGTAGTGTAAACAGTTCTTAGCCAGGGCTATAAACTGTGTAGAGTTTAACTGTTGTGTATGGGAGAGTTTTAAGTGCCAAGTCTTAAACAGTAAAGCAGGTTTCAATTCCTAAGGGTCAGGATATTTTTAGTTAGGACTAAAATCTAACAGTTGCCTGAGGAAGAAGTTTTAGTCAGAAAATATTTGAGGTAGGCAAAAGCTGTATTTAAATTTTATGAGAAAATGAGAATTCTGCACCAGTTTGTAGAAAATATAACATGCTAAGCCAGAGGAAATCTATCTAAACCATATCACTAGGTGGGCCACTGAAAGTATTTACTAGAGCTTGTGATACCTGCCAGACAGAGCATATGGTCTGGAAATTCTATTCGCACACAGTGTAGCAGAGTCAATTTTTGCCACTGCTCATCTGAGATTCCAAGAGGAAAGTTGAATTAAAAAGTTTTCTAATCTGTTCTTGTGAAGATACTTATTAGTGGCTTTTTTGAGACTGTCAACTCTAGTGAGCGAGACACCTGTCCACTGAGACGGACAGCGGAGGAGTTCACTTTGTTTTGAATAGGCTGTCAGACAGCTATGAGATATTATCCTTCCAGTCTTTCAACAGCCATTGCAACTTCTGCTCTAAACGAACACACCCCATTGAAGCCTGATGAGTGTTGGCTAATGGAAGGGCAATCTCTGTATTCAGTAGAATTTTTGCTGCTTAATTACAATTAATGTCCTTTTTTTTCCTGGTCTAAACCATAAATGCTTGTACCAGAAAGTAAGTCTCAAAGAAAATGCTGTCTATCAAGAGAGACATTGCAACTCTTCAGATGAATGTAGCAGCAGATCTTTTGAATACTCTTTCAAAGTCCCTTCCAGCCTGGGCTGTTGTGTGATTCTATAAATGGGGGGGCAGGTAGACAGCAAGGTGTGCGTATTGATACACACACCTCAAGGGATGGGCAGCAGCACTTTCTTGGTGTCCCACAGAAGGAGGTGGGTTGCACTGACTAGTGTGCTTATGGTACTGAATCAGAAGGGGGCTATTCAGTTAATCAGATTCTTTGCTTAAAATGATGTTGCTTATTTATATATATAAGGAATTTTTATCCAATGTGCAGCCAAGTTATATTTCAAATGAGAAGTTCTCAGGTTTTAATTTTTCTGTGACTATACTGAAGCATGGGCAAAGAATATTTTATAATGGACAAATAATTGCCTACTTCAGGGGGCAGGGAAAATAGGAGCCAAATAGAAGAATGAGTAACAGCCTTCATACATGATTGTGATTCAAGGGATAGAGTCACAGAACAACTTCAAAGATTCCTGCTAGTCGACAGGACATTTGGAAAAGACTGAGATGAGAAAAAAGCACTCCCTCTGCATTACAAAACTCTGGCATTCACTTTCAAACTGCTAATTAGGAAAAATATGTAGCACCCACAGATGAAAGCACTGTATGCGTTAGTCTTAGAAATAAAGGCATAATTATGGAATTCTTGGTACTAAGCATCTAGATGTTGATCCCCCATAATCTTGTTTGTGTATCCAAGAAACAGTAGTGTAAAAAGATAAACTTCTCTAAATCTTAGCACAGAGTACATTTTTTTGCAGACTTGAATTGCTTGCTATTTAAAAGACTGATTTCCCCCAAGCTTTTTTGTGGGGTATTTCTACCTTAATACTAATGAACGTAAACGTATTTTACAGTCAAATGATTTGTAATTCACAGTATCATAACATAGTTGATAATTGCAAGAAGATAGCTGTTAAATTTTACAGACATGTCAACTCTTGCTAAACAGAGAGAAAGGCATCTGTTTGATATGTACAAAGCCTTTCACGGTACTAAAACGAAGCTGGGCCAAAATTAAGTGCTGAACAGTGACACTTATTTTGATTATTTTTTTTCTCTCCATTAGATGTGTTTCAGATACAGTAGAATCCAGACAGCAGAACAGTCCCTGGGACATACATGCATCTGCTAAGTCACAAATTTGATTCTCTCTGTGTGTTTGTGTGACATATTGCTTAGCAGTATAGCCTTCGAAGTAGCTGTTTCTAGCAGCAAGATTGAACCTTGGCCATCAGCAATGAATAGTTCTAGCCCAATGAAGCAAGGCACAGGGATGGAGCATTGAAAACCCTCAATGATCAAACTGAAGCAGAAAAGTTAATGGAGGTTGTTTTTAAAGAACAGGCTGTTCTCTTGGCAAATGAGATATCTAGTGGAAAAGTAGAAGTGAGAGAATTTTTCACTTCTGTCAAGTAACACTGACAAAATTCTCAATATTCTCAAGAATGGCAAGGGAGTTAACTTTATTGGAAACCATGTCATACAGCTGGTGGATTACTGAGCATTTTAATTGCACTGCATTTGGTTACCTTTTCCAGGACCTCTCCCCTGTCCACTCAGCATACTGTGCATCAGTCAGCCACTTTGATATCATAATAATATATGCTTATTTATGCCAACAAAAGTTGCTTCTGCATCTGTACAGTGAGAAAATAGCATAACATGATATATTCTGAAGTGCTTCCCTGTAATTTTATCACCATGCATTAAATCTTGGGAATAAGAAGGGCACTTTTTATTAAAAAAATTGCTATTACAAAATTTATTGGACCCATCAAAGCTACTATCCAAAGCAGATTTTTATGGAGATGATCTCTTTTAATTCCCTGCTCAGCAAAGTCTCAGGTGAGCTACCAGTATAGGAAACTAGCTGCTTAGATGATGTTTTGCTCCAGACATTTTGTGTTACAGGCAGATGAATGGAAGACTGCATCAAAGAGCTTCATTTTTTTTTATGGTTCAGTGTTCAGGTGGAATATGAGTGCAACCAAAGCAAATGCTGTCAGCCTTACATTCATCTCAGGAGCCTTTCCTCCCTTCCCTTGAGAGAAAGCGAGCTAAGAAACAGAAATCTATAGAGTTGCATCTAAAATTCCCTAATTATATCAAGTGATATTTCTGGGGGGAATTAAAAAGTGTAAGGCTAAAATGAAGCAGAGTTTTTTTTGTTCTCTTTTTATAGCTCATACATGACTGTACCCGTTTTAAGGTTTCTGTGAGACAGTATGAACACATTTTGTAGTGAAGAATTATTCAATTTTTAAGCTGCAATAACACTTCCAATGGTCAATATTTCAAGGATTGAATTACACTGTAATAGTAGAGATATACTTTTTTTTCCTTAAATTGGGCTTATCAATTAGATATGTGCACTGAGATGTCTTAGCAGCTTAAGTGGAGGCTTAGTTGATCACTGACTTCATGCTGTTCAGCTTTCTGCATCAACATTGTTATTTCTGATTTTACTGACGGGATATAGCATGATCTTAAGTTCATCTAGTATTTGCTGTTGTAATAAATTAAATTACTAATGGATCTAAATTTCTGAATAGTGAAATAATAAGCCCCCTCAGAAAACTGCCCAAACTCCAATTTCACACTGCAAGTATATAATGAGGTTCTGACTGCACAGCTGTAGAAAGTACAGGAGATTTATTCAGGTGACTGGCGTATGAAAGTGGCATTAGTCTTGAGGTGCTTTGGAAAGAAAATGCTTAAAGATGATGTTCTCCATGAGTGTTTTTTTTTCTCTTAAATCATATTTTCCTAGAGATACATCACTAAGTATTCTGCCATATGTTGTTGGTATAACATTTTTACCAACATTCATGTAAATGTAGAATGATAATAAGCTATTTTTCCAAATCAGTCTGCTTAGAGAAGGTCATGCCCCTTATGAGAAGGGGGTCTTGCAGCACCATTTCTTGCAACTGCCATTGAAGTGATGTGGTTCTTTTTGGGCAGTAGTTTGTGATCTGACATAAAAATGATAATAGCACAAACTGCTGTTTGAGGAAATGTAGCTGCAAATGTACCTTTAAATATTAGTATATCATTTAATGGAGGTATTAAGTAGGAATTGACCCATCTGTATAGGACTAGTGACCTGGCCAGATTTTCACTGTAGAGACAGTCTAATACGTGGTTGTGTCTTTCACTAGAAGCCAGATTTTGATGAAGAGCCCCTTAGAGTACCAATCCTCTTCTTCCTTCCCTGGTTTTCTTTGGTCTATCCTGGCTTGATTTCAGTCCATGATTCTGGGAAAAAAATAGCTTTAACTATTAACTAAGAGCAGAAAGAATTAAATATGAGTGAATTAAATATGAGCATGTGAGAGAATGCAAGGCAAGGAGAACAGAAGGATGCAATGTTACTACTTGTGCAGGTGGATCTCTTGAGGTGCTGACAAGAATGACCATTGTGAAAAGTCTGATATGTAGGAAGGTGAGAAAAGGATGTAATGTCTTGGCAAGAATAGGTTTTGTGTAGCAGGTTAAGAACACTAGTAGCAAAGTAATGTTTAAATGTGAGGCCTTTAGTGCTTTCTAACATGCATTGCAAGTACTGTTAAATTGAAACTGAATTTGTTTTTCTAATAAAACAAAGCAATATTAAAAAGGGCCCATAAAACTATAATTGCCATTAAATGGAAATTTATCACGCAGCTATTGTGCTGCCAACTAGCATGTTATTGAATGGAAGGTAACGAACTGGGGGTTTGAAAAGCAACCCAATGTTATTTCTTTGGGTTTTGCAACTGCATTCACTTACATATTTCCATACATTTTTGTGACAAGTTATTTAATTATTCAATCTAATTTCTGTAGGAAGTCATGGTAAGATAGAGGAGGATGCACAATGGCCATGTAATAAGCCTATGAGAGATGAAGAATATAAATTAGGCGGCAAGAGTATAAATTAGGACTTCTGATTCCTCCTCTAGCATTAGGCACCCAGTGTATTTTACAGTAAAAAAATGTGTCTCTAGACTTTGATGTCTGTTGGGCCACATGGCAGCTAAGGGAGAGTTTTCATTATCAGAATTCTGTCAGATGTTCATACTTCTTGTCTGTCCCAATCAGACACCTGCATTTCTTAGGCTTGGGTTTTTGTGGTGGTTGGTTGTTTGGTGGTGGTGGTTGGTTGTTTGGTGGTGGTGGTTGGTTGTTTGGTGGTGGTGGTTGGTTGTTTGCTTTTAATTCTGGCCTTGTGTCATTAATCCTACAATCTATTCTTAAAATTCACAATTCTTGAATAGTTCTGCCTGGGAAGAGATGGTAGAATTGGGTTGATGATCAGTTTTATTTTACAGTTGGGCAAATGCAAACCTCTGCAGTTGAACAGACTTTGTGCTCTATCATGTTTTCCCAATGAACTTTGAAGAGAAAGTTGTAACTACATGTAACATTCCCTTGAATGTCAAAGGACTGAGGGCTAAATCACAGTTTAAGGCTTACAAGTCAAAATATATTTTTTTTCATGATAACCACATCCCCACTGGCTTTTAGTTATTATGAAATCAAGACTTTGTGGTGGAGGAGTGGAATGTTTGTATGTAAGGGGAGTAAGTTACCAGTTGAGACTGTTTCCGTTTTACAGCATTGCTCATAGTACATTAATATGCCCCTTTAGAATGCTAGTTGCTCAGTCAGAAAGGTCCATCAGTCCAAGCCATTTTGTGTGGGAATTACATTTGTAATTTCTTGTATAGATTTTTTTTTTTTTTTTGAGTAATTCTCCTCTACTGATGTCCTCAAATAAAGAACGCATTTTAAATGAGTTGTTGCCAGCCCAGGGTCTGGCCTTTATCCTCATTCCTTAACATTAGCCTGAAGGTTTAATTCAAGTTGTATTTAGTGGAATACTTTTGTAGTCCTTCATTTACATGTATGCCAACAAGCTTAAATGCACTGCAACCTTGGAAGACTTTCAAAGGAAGTAATAATTCCTCTGAAATAGGTCTTTTGAAAGCTTTATCTTGTTCTTTTTCTTTTTGTTAATCTTGGAGCCCCTTAGCATGTCAAAGCAATTTTTCTAATGTCACATCTTCTAGACATTAGCATGAAAGAGCTTTAAAAGATGATTTGAGAGAGAATAAATGTTGAATGAGCATTTATTATAGAGCCGTTTATGCTACATTTGCATTTTGACTATATTTTTGACGTGAAATGTTTGAAAAGCAGGCTAATTCGAAAGTCAATAGTCTCTAAACAATGCATACTACAAGTCTGTTTACACAGAACTGTTTCCTTTGTGCATTAATTTACAAAAATAAGATTTCATTAGGCTTAAGCTGATTTGTTTATAGGGATGAGATTAAACTAGTCTCATTAGTCTTAACATTGAAATGGTATTCCCTTTAGAAATTTGGTAGTGATCAAATGTTCCTCTAAGTTATGTTCAAGAGAATAGGGAAAAACTCATCAGTCAATTGTTATTGATCTTTTTTTGAGTTCAAATTCCTTCCAATTCAACTATTATGGAAATTAGTAACTGAAGAATACTCAGGTCTGGAATGAGAAGAGTAACATTTATTTATTACAGTACTACAAAGAATTTTCTTAAATTTTTTTGAATGTTGAAACCATGGCAGACTGAAATCATCTGTGTATGTAGTAGGTAACAGACTGAAGTTATGCACAGTTTGAATTATTGTTTATCTTTGTACACAAAGACTGGCCAGGTAGCATCTGGAATACTGATGGCTTTAGATGTGTGCTACCAGGGTGACATATCCTGTATCATCCATGGGGGTATGTTATCTAAAATATTCTGAGGAAAGTACATAGAAGAATTTCAGTTTTCAGGCATCACAATATTCTACATAAGTAATTTTTTTTTAAACCATGCTATTGTGGGGTTTGGGGAAATAGTGCTTTACAGACAGCTTGCCAATTAAAAAAAATTTAAAGGAAAGTAAGAAAAAAGTGAGGATCTTCCATTTTTACAATTCAAATGAAATCTCAGCTTTAGTGGAAGGATCAAAATATTAACAAAGAGGAAAAGAATTAGCAAGACTGATACCTGTAATGGTCAGGGGAAAAAGGTAAGAGAAAAAGGGGGATGGTGTGAACACCCAGCAGGCAATAAAAGTAATCTAGGTGACCTATACCTTCAGATAGCCACCCTACATTGTAGGCAGGACTCCCACCATCACCCCCCAAGTCTGTGATGTGATAGAAACTTGGAGAGATATTGTTGTTTTAACTTCAGAAAAGAAATTCTCTCTTCTATAGAGGTCCAGTAGTCACATTAGTCACCACAAGTACTTACTTTTCTATATTTATATATAAATGTTTATTTTTTTTAGTTATGCATATTCATACACATTACCAGTAGTTAGTTTACTTTTGAGAATTACTGATTTATAAGGTGGCTTGGTTTTTTTTTTTTTTTTTGAATATAGCAGGTCTTACCATAATGACAGGATTGTTATTATTTCCTGGATGAGTTGTGTTCTAATCTCTGACATGTTCTGTCACTGAGTCTTCAGTACAGGCAAGACTTAGTCATATTGCTATAATAATAAAGGAAAGGTGTAGCATAGAGTAGGGAGTGAGCAAGCATTTAACCATTGCATAAATCCCATAAGGATCAGTCTTCAATTTAATAATGCAGTAGTGAACCATCCTTTTCCTCCTCTTTACTATAGATTCTACTGTTGCCATCCAGAGAGGAACTGCAATTTTCCCAGCCTAGGAACCTTAATATACTGCTAATAACCCATCATTCTGATGTCAAGAAAGCCATAATCATTCCGAGTATGGTTAATGTGCAATTACACAGAAGCTGCCCTCCTTAAACAATCCTTTTTAAGTTTTCCCAACATACAGGGGGCAAATCTTGTGGCACTAAGTTGTAGAGATCAAAGGGTCCTGGTAGTAGCAAGAATTTTAAAGTGCCAATAATATCAGAAAAAGGAGAATCCACAAAAATCAGCAGCTTCTCCATGGGTGTTCTTGGAAGGTATGTTTTTCGTTCCTCTTGAGATATCTGGATTACTTTTTTAAAAAGCTCATTGAAATATATATTCTCAGAGCAGTGACTCACTGAAGAAGAATCAGGATACAACTATTGAAAATATGGTCTGCTGTAGGTATGTATACATCTTCAGGTATAGAAAAGATGCCTGGACTGTTAGATGAGTTGTTCATATGTATTTACATGGAGAGAGATGTATATACACGTGTGATATATACACACACAAGTGTGTGTGTTTGTGTTGTGTTTAAACATACTCAGAAAGCACTGGTGACTGTATATGTATCTTGTAACAATTATTCTAATACTGGAAGTGAAAGTCTAATGAGAGATGCTGTCAGGGAAGGCTTTAAATCTTAAACATAACAGATGTTAAATGACACCCAGTTCTTCAGATGGTATTTGCTTTATGGGAGTACATAGAGAACAAGTGAAAGATTTACACTTTTGCTGTTACACTCAGACACACACACATAGGTACAGGAAACGAAAAAGAAACTCGTTATTTGCGAACTTTCTGAATAAGGTAAGAGTGTTCTCATAAAAGCAGGATTTTTAAAAGGGAATTGTTGAAAATGGCCTAAGAATAAAACTTTTGAACACTGTCTCCTTTTTTTCCTTGGTATGAATAAAAGCTCTGAAAGCTGTAGCCTTTAACCTCTTCAGGTCTTTCTATTCATTTTCTGAAGAGATTTACATGAGAGATGTTCTTTTTTGTTTGAGTTGTTTGATATAGGTGATGATCATGTAAGTGCAAGGGCCTATCTTTCTCAGGATCTTCAGACCTCAGCACTGAGCTAAAAGCTTGCTCTCAGCAGTGGATAGCAGATGAAAATAACTCTGCCCTCCTTCAAATGTTATTTCCCTGGAAGCATTTCAGGGCTACTAATGCTTTACTGCTTGGGTGCCTCTAAACCCTAGCCTTCAGCTAAAACTCTAAGAGATTGTATAGTAGCCTGGGATAATCCTAAGAGGATATCTACTACTATGAAGTTAGTTGCTTGGGGGCTGAACTTCATCAGTTATGATATTGGAAGGGGTCTGTGTCCCTTCTCTCTTTCCACATATGCAAGTGGGATTTATGCATGCATTTAGAGACAAGAATAGAAGCATCCTTTAAATAGGAGACTTCTAGGGAAAGACAAATTATAAAGTGCACAGTTGTATTGTCTGTGTACATTCTTGCCCTGTGCATGCTTTGGAAACTCGCTCAATACTGAAGTGTAGCAATTCAAGAAGCAGGATAGTTGGAATTTAACATAAAGTCCCAATCACTTTTATACATTAGAGATTTTGTGGCTACTTTTATGTGAATAAATATAAATAATAGACTAGGCAAATGCTGTTGTTCCTGAAGACAATTTAAAATAAATAAATAAATGAATCATGTTCCATTTACTCGGTCTAAGATTTAATTCAGTGTTCCTAACAGATTATTTTTTTCAAATTCCAGCTAAATTATTTTTCTCTGCTTGCTGCGTACTTACCTTGCAGCTTGACCATTTCTTTCTTTGCTGTCACTCAGCACTTGCTTTCCAAAATTTATTCCGTGGAACTTCTTGTTCAGCAGAAGGAATTGAACTATTGGAAGGAGCCGTTCAACAGTTTTACCATGTTTCACAGTGTGTTGCATAATTAATGCCTTGCATTATATTGTCCTCTTTCCGTCCATAGAATGAACAAGAAATTCTGCTAATTTGAGATGGATACTTCAGTGTTATGACTATATCCTTGAAAGAATGTAATAGTGACCATAGTCAGGTGAAGGTATTAATTCTACATTTTATATGCTGTAATTTAAAAATTATTGCTCTTACAGTTTCCTTGCTGAAGACAAATTCACCTTTTGGATAATAAACCAACTGTGTAGGACAGGTATTGTTCTATTACAGTGCTCACTTCCTCTTAAATTTAGAAGACTTAAAAGTGCAAACAGTCTAAAAGTTTATCAGGTGATTGTTTTACAAGGAATTGCAGATTGGCTGAGCCTTACCATTGTCCATATTTCTCAAAGTTACCCCTGCTAGTTAATTCTTCTACAGGCAGAAGCTTCTAGCTAAAACTTCTGCCTAGCTGTGTTTTTGAAGGTGAGGGAATGTTAACTATAATGTAGAAAAAGCTGACTTCTGATAACTGTGCTCTTACATAAAACATGTTAAAAAAATTCACCAAGGGGTTGCTTTGTCCACTTCCCTGAAAATGGGGGTGGGGAGAAGGACAAAAAAGAGAGGTGCCCAAGAGATTTTGAACAGATGATTGCCTTTTGAGGTACAGGTTAGGAGCTTATGGAAAAGGCAGAAATCAGACTTCAGAATCAGTGAATCTCCTTGAAATTTAAACAGCTCACTGCTTTCTCATTGCTTCTGGCTCCCTGATTCCTGCCAGTAACCTTAGAAGCAGTGTGGATCCACTTCTGTTGTTCTTCTTTCAATGTTCTTGAACACGTTAAGCTGTTCAGATGGAGAGCAATGTCTGGGGATGGGTTGTTATCAGCAACTGAACAGAATATATAACTTGACCGGGTGTTAATGAATTAAGATGTTCATTCACATGACAGTTTTAGAGTGACACCAAATGGGATGTGCTACACAAAATTGTATTTTAGTAATTCTCTCTCCTGACTGCAATCTTTTACTAACATGTCATGGTTTTTTATGTCTTTGGGTCCAAGTTAGGCAATTGTTACTTTGATACTTCTGCTGGCATAATCAAAACTTTTATGTTGAATGGTAGTTTTGTGTGCTTCCGTGGAGAGAATGTACACAATGCTGATGTATATCCAATCCCCATGGCTCCTACATAGTCTCATAAATAGGTATTAAGCCCTATTTATGCCTATTCATCTCTGTTCATTGACATGGAATATAAGAATGTGCTGGTCCTGCTATTTTTCTGTGTTGTTATTACACTGAACAACTCTGAGTTTCAACGCAGCGTGATGAAACTTGTATGTGGAATAGGGCTCCAGGGATGCTGTTTTGTTGACCATGTGACATCAACAGTTGGAATGCTGAGGTGGGATACAGATGAGTTTCTGTAGAACAAGGCTGGTTTACCCCAGCTTGGTATCTGGCTGCTGTTTTCCTTTGGGTACAATTCAATATTCAGTTATTGAGCAAAACTCTGACTGAAGAGGTTAGCCTGAGTATGTACTTAGTGTAGTAAGTCTTTTTAAGATATTAACATCACAATTTTCATATGCATATGGAGGTGAAACTGTTTTCATATAGGACACTGGAACAAACCTGTGAGCTGTTCCCAGGCTACTCGGGTCAAAGGTCCCTCATAGCTCCCTACCACCCAAGATGAATATTGTTTGGGTCCTGAAGGAGAATTCTGCAAGTACCAATAACTGGGACTTGTCTATCCAATTAATAATCAGAAAAAAAAATGCACACATAAAGGGGAACTGGTAATGATCCTACTATTAAAGCATTAAATATTTTGTAGCATAAGAGCACGAAGTCAGACTTCACTAAAGCATTTGAAATTAGGACCTCTTTAAAAAAAATACAGCAGTTGGAAGGAGAGGGGGGAAAAAAAAAAAGCTTCAAAGCTGCTTTTTCTCCCCCTTGGAAACCTGCTGGTGTTAGGATAAAATGAATAGAGAAAAGAGAAAGGTTTGCCTTCTAATAAAGCATCTGTTGCCCACTTTGAACATTTCTTACTTCTTTGTGAGTGAGTCTCTTCAGTTATGGCGACTACTGACAATGAAGAACAGAGGTATAGAAAAAGACAATACCTGTTATATAGCCAATATTTCTGATTTCATGTCACTTTGAACAGAATCTTCATTTGACCACATGCTGTGTCCAAAAGGAATTTCTTTGTTGCCTGATCCAAAGATGCCGTAAGATGCTCAAAAAAGTAAACTGCAGGAATCTGTTCAATAAGAAAGATAAAAACAATCTTACAATTCATTCAGTGCACTGCTATCACTTTTAACTTCAGCCTATTTTGGCATGCTGCATAAAAACTGAATTTAAATGACTTGTGCTTCTTTTCCCTTTCTTTTAATGTTGTTAATTCTGGTCATGGACTGTAGATTTCCTTCATCTTGGAAATAAAGGGCAACAAAATAAACAACTTCACATACATTCAAAATGTGAGAAGAAATCAGAGGTGCACATACATCACTGGATTGTTTAGAAACCTGTGAATAGTTGTTATTGCCACTGAATTTTAGTTGTTGTACCCAAGCTTTGTGAAGCTTACCCTCCACAAGAGATTTGCAGTCTTTCACAGCAGGAGGTTCTCAGATTTGGCTGAGGAACTCACCTGAGTGATTCAGCAAACTTTTGGCCAGACCTCAGACAATTTATTTTTCTGTCTTCAGTGAATGCTTACAATTCAAGGCCAAAATGGCAGGCGATTATATTCTAAGGTCTACCTTCATCTCTTCCCAGTCAGCTCTTGTCCTGCTTGCAGTGGATGAAGTCAGCTCACGACTGGCCATTGAAGCATCAAGCAAAGGCAAAGTAATGAAGTACAATCTTAAAATTTAGGAAATACAGGAAAATATGAAATTTTGAAAAGCATTTAGATCTTTTAGAGAACTGAATTATTTAGAGTAGATAAGGGTGCAAATATTACTTCCTTTGCAATCCTTTTTTTTCTTGTTTGTTTTTGTGTGTGTGTGTGTGCTCACATAGTACAATAGTGAGAGTCTTTATCACATGGATGAAATTATTACAGTTGAATTTTGTTGTGACTACAGTCTAGTACTATTTATCATGTGAACTATTACACTGGATTTTTAAATATTCAGGCTAGTTTTAATTTCTCCTTTGCAATGTCTTCAGCATAAGAAACATAGCATGCTTTTGGAAGGAGTTAAGGCAGGTTATATAAACATTATATGTATCAGACACTTCATGGTATTTGTATGAAGCCTTGTGGTGATAAAGATGAATGTGTTAAATGCATGTATCTTATAAATGTAATAAACAGTTGCTGTTATTGAAACAAACTGAGGTTGATTTCAACAGCAGTGTGGTTCATACCATACAATACAAAAACAGGCATACAAAATCAAACATGCCATCAATCAAATTTAGTGTCAGAGGCAGCACAGGATTTTACAAGAAATAATCTTGTGACATGATCCTACTCTTTGAACTCAATGAGAAAGCTCATTGATGTTAATGGGGCAGGGCTGACTTCTCACAGAATAACCTTATTCCTACAGAGAAAATTGTGCCTGTAACCCTTTCATTAACAGTAGTTGGCTTATAAACAGACTGATGAGGAGTTCTAATAATAACTTAACCTACTTATTTTATAATGATGTTCTTATAAGTTTCTAACTCCTTTTTCAATCTTATTGATGTCTTGGACTCAATTTGTTATTTTGCAGTGAGTTCCATAAATTTAATAACTTTTTTTAATTCGTTTCATTGCTTTTACACTTACACCTTTCCTTTTTAATTCACTTTACCTTCTATGCATTTAAAGATATCAAACAAGAAAAGTCTGTCTGTTTGTATCCTTCATTACTGCCAAATGCCTTTTTAGGTCACCTCTCTCATTTCTTCCACAAAATAGGAGGATTTTCCTGAGTCCAAAGTAAGTTTACCTGGAGAAATACCTGTGTCGGCTTCCAAGAACTAAGTAGAGATCAAAACAATAGTCTGAAAATAGTTTCTAGTGTATTTTCCATTCATTTAATTCTCTAATATTCTTAAATGCCTTAGTTTCTTTCTCACTGAATAGTTAAGTACTAATTATGGAATCCCTGGAGTCATGAAGGGCCAATGCATCCCCTTCATATAAGTGATTGAGAAAAAATGACACAAGCTTTGGAAACACAGGTTTGTGCATGGCATATAAGGTGGGCAAATGAACTCTACCCTGTATAAGCTTCTCTGGACCGGTAGCTCCTTAGTCTGGAATGGCAGAAACAATTGGGTTCTGCTGTGGAGCTGACTGGGGAAGGGTGGCAGGACTTGTGCTGACAGATCATACTACTAACCAGATTTGAGCAAGAGTCACTTCCTTTCACTGTTCTGTTCCATTTCAACTGAGGGCACAGCAGATACTCCCATTTAATCATTAACAACTTACCTCTGGACTGGCCACCCTCTGTCTCATTTAAATTCCTTGGTCCACAGCCACTGTCAGCTTTCCTGGGGGGGTTTACTCTCTGAATTATGCATTACTTCTCTCAAGTCATCAATGTTACTCAAGAGCAGATGTATGTTCTGTAATTGATTAGTTATCTCTTCATGGCAAATAGTAGAGTTTGTGATCGAGCAAGCAGGTTCATAGATTCCCTTGATCAAAGCATCAGAATCTGATTATGCTTCCTATAAAGAACATCCTTTGAAGTGGATCAGCACTCAGGTAATTCAATTATCTTCTTTCTGGAGAATTCATCTTGAAAGGAGGTCATTTGCTCAGGTACAAAGTGGTGGAAGATATTGTTTCCATTATGACCCATCTGGTGACTTTGTCAGCCTTCAAAAAAAAAAAAAGAGTATATTAAAATTATTTACTGTATCTGAGACGTAGAGAGGTGACTTTTAAATTTTTTAAAAATTAAAATCAGTAGATTAGAGATGAAAATTTCTTTAAAAGAGCTTCAATATTATATTGATCTTCATCTGACCTATAATTCTAAAAAAAAAAAAAAAACCAAAACAATTATCAAGTTGAAACTTAAACTGTAGTTGGACTTTTCAGAATGCTATGCAAACATTTTTTTACCTACATTAGCTTGTCAGCCCATTTATTAGCTCTTAACCTCCTCAGAATTCTGGATGGAAGTCCATTTTTCAAAATAGACATCAAATTTCCACCCCCCCCCATTACTTGGGCCTGAAAGTTTCTAAGGGATATCCAGTAGCCCAGGAATTGAATTTCCACAGCTTTGCTTTCTCAGGAGTGTATCAACATTTTTGATTTCATTACTGAAATAGATCAATGGTTCTCATTAGGTACCAAAAGATCTTTAAAACAAAACAAAGTGAAAAGTACTGCCAAATATTACTTTAAAGCTGAACACTCCCAAGGGAAGTAATTGATAAAAAGTAAAAAGTATTTTCAGTTCAAACACTTTTCAAGATGAAAAATTTATTATTTATTTCCTTCGTGAACATGAACACCTTGGTGTCATTTACACTGCACATACTGCAGATGCACCTGAACTTTGCAGCACAGTTCCCCAACACAATGGGCAGGTGCTTCAGACAAGGCCTGTAGAAGATCCTGTTAGTACTTTCTTCATTTCTCAGTTAAGGAGATATTGGTGGTGCAAAATAGGTCTGTAGCATGATAGATTTCATCCTGAGAACACCAGGAAGACTCCAAATGGATGGATGGAAGACTTTTTCCTCAGGTTTAGAGCAGGTACTAGAAGGATTGATTTTTTTATTTTTGTGTGTGTGTGTGTGTGTGTGTATTAAGGATGGGTCTGATGGCTGTAGGATCTGGAAACATTGCAGGGCTAAACACTAACACAAAGGCTGAATGAGTGAAAAGAAGTCACATTAACAAAATGGAAAAGTCAGTCTTTTAAAACAGCTGTAAAAGCAACAACCTCTTTCTGTGGCATGTAGAATATTTGAATGGGGGGAGGAGGGGAATCATTTACCCCTTTTTTTTTTTTTTTTTTTTTTTTTTTTTTTAATTTGCTGGGATGAATTTCATGGCCAGAATGATGCCCCAGTTCCAATCTCCATAACAAACAAAGGGCAACACAACCTGACAGGATCCAACAGGGAGCTTCCAGCTGGGTGTCTCCACCTCACTGTTTCCTTTCTTGTCTGTCTTTAGCCTTCAGTGTCCTGTCTCCCTAGGGCAGAAAAGGGAAAGTTGTGAAAATATCATAACAATTATAAATAAATTCTATTACACTTTGTTATCTCTGGACATCAGGGAACATATGACAACAATACTTCCTAAAGTGGTGGTGTGCATGGTATATCTTTGTCACTCTTGAATTATGTGAGGTTTCACCTTAGACCTCATACCATCCTTTGCTGGTGGATGTTAAGTGTCCATAGCAGAAGACAAGGTGGTACCCAGATTCAGTGTTTGTAAGAACCAACAAATTCTTCCAAGTGCATGTTTCTCATCAGGAGGCAGAATGATAAAAATTAAAATAGCTGAAAGAAAATGAAAAATAGAGAAGCTTTGAGAGTTTTAAAGAGAGAAGTCTCCTTAGGACTATGTGGAATTCCTGAAAGAATTCTTTAAACCTCTCACTGTGAAGAAATGCTTGCTTTTTTTTTTTTTTCTTTTTTTTTTCTGAAAGGGCAGGCAGGCCCATAGAAGTACATCGAGGATTTAGTATCTCTTCTTTCTTTTCTCTTCAGTTGGTGTCACTTGTGTCTCCTCCTTGCTCCTTAGGCTCCTCCATGCTTGCCTGCCTGTGACTCCTTTGAGATACTTTCTGAGGTAAGATGTGTTCCTCTGTACACTTTTGATTGGAACTTTCAAGTGGAGAAAAAGGCTTCAGGCTCCTTTTTCTGTCTGTTTTTTTGTACATCAGTTTTGTCTCTTTTCTGTGACCTACAAGGCTACCCCAAGCTAATTAACCTTCCATACTTTCAGAATCTTCCATTCATATGTGTGAGGATTCATTGTCCTTGTGGAACATGGTTACAGCACTTTGTTGCCATAGAGGAATGTTGATTTAGATATATCTTCAGGAGAAAAGGAAATAATTCCTTTCTCCTCTCCAGACAATGATCTACTTTTTTTACTAAGGTATTATTTTGTTTGCTAGCTCTATAATCTATATTTTAAAACTCATAGTAGTCTCTAAGAAACAATTGTTCTTGACTCTGGTTTTGCATGTCCATTTTTCTTGGCTATAAATATGCATATATGTAACAACAATCATTCAGCTCTAGTGTTTTGTATTATTCCTTTAAAGAAGTGCAGTGTCTTTCCTTATTCCAAATCTTACTGACCAAAGCTGTACTGTGTATGAAACATAAGGAGTGGTCTGAAAGCAGACTTTCTTCCAGATACAGACAGTCCTATTTGCCAGGAAGATACTTTAGCCCAAGAGTTCATGCATCCTTTAACAAACAAACACAATTTTAATCCTCTTTTCCCCTTCCTACTGCAAGAGGTGCTGAAAGCTGCCTTAGCTCATAGCAGAGGAAGTAAACTTTTGTGTTTAACTACTTCAAAATCTGTGAGCAAGCAATTCACACCATCATTAAAATCCTTTAAGTGACTTCTTGGGCTTGAGGTCTGAAGTTACATTTATTCCCAAGAGTGAATGTAAGTACTTACAGGAAATTTTTTGATCCTGTTCAATTGTGGTGGTCCATTTGCTGCCTGAGCTGTGTGTTTCAACTGTGTGAACCTGGGCAAGAGGATCTAATTTAGTTTGCCTGTGTCTGTCTGTTCTGTAAACTGAGCAAGACAAGACAGGGCTGCTTGTTCCAAGATGTCTCTAAAGCACCTCCTGCAATAGGATCTTAGCATTGGTTAAGTCTTGTAGATGCTAACATACCATTATTAATGATAATAATGAATATAAGATACTAATTACTAGGCTGCATTTTACCAACACAGTGAATAGAGTGCTCTTCCCTAGGAAGTAGTTAGATAGTGTGGGACCTGCAGAACAGACTTCATTTCTTCAGTTGTACACGGTGTGTGATATATGCGGGTCGAACTCTGTTAAAACTGTTGAGCCAGTAACTCACCCTCCATCGCAAATACCTCCCATGGAGTATTTTGCTTTGGCACAGTTGACCTAATTTAATTATGACTATTCTACTCAGCTGACTCTATGATATTGTTCTCAAAATGTCCAAACTGTGAGAGTTCCAGACTTACTGCTAAAGCACAGGTCCATTAGCTTGGTTATTTTGTTTTTAATTTCATGGCCATATGTGATATGGACCAATGGAGGTATTTTGAAGTGGAAAATGATAATCAGAAATAAAAAAAAAAACCAAACCACAAAACCAAGACCAAACAAATTACTTAACTGCTGCTTTGCTTCTACTGCTGCTGAAGTGAAGTCCATGTAGCATAATGAAGATGGTAGCTGTGTTACAGTATGTGTGTGGCCATGGAGTTATTCTACTGAAAGCTGTGGAACACTGATAAAATGTAGATGTGTGAATGTTGGATCAGTAGCCGAGCAACGAGGAAGTTAAGTGGATGAGACTGTTGGAATGGAAACGGAAATCATTAAGTGTAGGTGTCAGTATTTTGACATGTGACTGTGACTTGAGGCAGTTTTGCAACTGATACTGAAAAGAGGAAAAAAAGAAACAGCCTATTAAAAGGTTTTCAGACTTGCAGACCTAAAATATAAGGCATTCAAACAAATCACTGAAAATGCTCCCACAGTTTCCTTATGTTGTATTTTTTGAATAGACGTGGTTTGTAGTGGTTATCAATGGAGAGGCAATGGGGATCTGGACTGACCAGTTGGACATGTCTGGAAGCCCAGCTGGAGTAATGCTGCTCCCTGCCGTGTCAGCCGGGCTCGAGCCTGTGGGCTTGGGAGCCCTGTCTGATGGGTGAATGAAATAGATGCTTAATTCTCTTTTCTTCTCCTCTTTCTCCCTCTCTCTGTATATGTCTCTCTCTGTATCTTACACAAACTTTGAGTCATTAGTGGACTGCCTGCTGTAGGGATCTCTGGGCTTTACAAAATCTGGCAGTTGCTCTGTCATTGGAAAGGAGATCTAAATCAAATCACAACAGAGAAGAAGAAATTCTCTTATGAGAGCTGTCACCTTGCTTTTAAAGATGGCTAGGATTTGAAGGGGAAAAGTATTCAGAATGTATTTCCATAATCCAGCAAACTTTTTCTAGCTTGAAATATTTTATTATTGTACAGGGAGTTTTCTTTTGTCTCCTTGGTCTCCGTGACCTCATATATGCAACTCTGGTCTTTCAAATCAGTGTGCACAGTAATCTGAATTCATCCCATCCATGGGAGACAGTAGACCCTGGCTGTGATAACTTCTGTGAACAACTTCTGGAATGAAATAATGTTATGTTGGTATCAGTTATAAGTATTGTTAATATACATCAGTTTCCAGCTAATTCATAGAATGTTTTAGGCTGGAAGGAACCTTTAGAGGTCATCTGGTCCAACCTCCCTACACAAGTAGGGACATACTGAGTCTTGGGTTTTGTGGAATAAATGGAGGTGTGGATCTGATAGCAACAGAGCTGTGGTATGTCTTTGTTCTGTATTCCATTTGAAAATAATTGTAATGAACTCTTAATTATCTTGAGTTCAGCACTGCAGCTGGACTACAATAAAGATATGAATTATATCTCTACTGTGGGGAAATGTGTTTGGTTCTGCATAAGACATTTTGCAATATCATGTCTATACCTGTTCATTGTGAACATACAAGCCTTCTAGTGACTTGGTTTCATCGCACCACAATTGCTGCATTTTTTTTTTCCCTTTGTCTCTAGTCATGTGAAGAAAACACAGATAAAGAAACGCACCAGGCTCTGGTTCCAGGCTGTACTGCTAGAAGTGCCTCTGGCACCAGACAGAGTGAGCACCTAACTCCATTTCTTGCCCTTTTTGGCTAATCAGATCAGTATTAGCTGCAGTGTATTTTCCTTGATATGAAAATATCAAGGGCTTCATCCTTCACAGTGCTGTGTTCACATCTCTGTCAAGTGACATCTGAAATAAGTTTGTGATCTCTTCTTCCTCTTGTGAATGTTCTGTATGTAAGATGTGCTTTGACTTCTACAAACTGTAGTTGCTGCCTGGAATTTTGAGCTACAGGACATTGCCAATCCAAAATACTTCATGTCAAAATTAAGTTGACTGCTAGTTGATAAAGCATCCCTTGTGTCCTTTTGAAAAAGTCAGGCTCTAAGAGGTGGAGGAAATGAAAACGCCAGTATGACAGCAGTTCCACCCAAGCTGTATGATTAACGTGCTGGGATGGATTCTCAGCTGTGCTGAGTTTGTCCTTTGTGAAGCTGAGCAGAGCCAGAGCGAGCAGTGGCACAGAGCCACGGTTCAAGTCCTTTGATCCTGGGCCAGCCAGGGGCAGAACTGGCTGTCTGCATGCTTTAAAGCAACCTAAGAGGTGTTTTAAACGATGCAGTTACAATGATGAGGTAGGGGCTGCTAACCCAGATTGCTACCCCAGCCCCACTTCAGCGGTATCCTGGGCATTGCTCTCCTCTGTTCCCCAGCCTAGCTTGTGACCCTATCAGCTGTCACCAGGAATCCTGACTGCATTTTTGCAGTTACTGCTTTTAGAAGTAAAAAAGTAGCCAAAGTTAGAGGCAAAAATACTGCCTGTTACAATTACACATAGAAGGAAATGCCTCTCTTACCAATATAAATCTTATTTGTGAACAACCCCATTGGAAATCAAGAAGAATAATGAAAATGTCTAAATAGATATTATTAAATTTTACTATTGAACTTGAATAATAAATATTTTATTTTTTAAAAATTGTTTCACTATTAAGTGTTTATCATTGCAGGTATTTGAGGAAATGGCATTTTCACTTTTGGAAAGCATTTGCATATTGGAAAAACATGTTTCCTGGATTAGGGTGTGAAACACTTATTTTGGAGTGAAAATGTTTCACTTCTTTCTTAAATCTATAAAGTGTTATTCCCTCAGGACGATTCTATTTTGTTGAAATTTTGTAGTGATTGTAATTCTGAGAAAATACTCTTTCTTCATTAATTGTGTGCATGGATCACATACTTGTGAGCTGCTTGACAATGTGTTTGACAGAAATACCCTTTAGACTCTTCTACTGTTGTGATACAATTTTCTGGATTTGAAACTTTCAAACTATTCCCTTTTTTTTTTTTTTTTTTTTTTTTTTTCCTCATAGGTAAGAGCAATTTAAAATAGAAGGCTTGCTACTTGCTGCCACCAGAGTGCTCTTTGAACTAGGTTGTCTACATTTTTCCTTTTGGATGAGACCTTTATTGAAGGAAGGACAGATGATCCTGTTTATCTGCCTAGTGTGTAGTTTCTGAAACATCTGGTGGTAGATCTGTTGGTGACAGAGCATTGGGAGATGAGTAAGAGGGGAGGAAGCATTCTACTGGAAAAAAATGCTTTTTCTTTTTGGTTTATTTAAAAACCTTATTCTGATCATCTTCAGGTTACTCTAGCTTTGACATTTCTGGCCTTCTCTGCAGCTATTAGTGAGTTGTTCTGCCCTCATAACATGCAAGTGTAAAAAGAAGACAAAAAATATGAGAGCTCTATGGTACAGTGTTCTGAAATAATACTGTTCAGTGATCAAGCAAGCAGAGTCTGCATCTTAGTACAAACCTGGGCCTAACTTCCATGATTGTAAATTGTGACTACATTGCTTTGCAGCTTTAATGTCCCATTATCCCCTTTATTTTTTAGAGCTCAGTGAAACAAACAAAAAAATTAATCTCTGAGAGTGAATGATTTTTTTTTTTTTTAATATTAGCATTTGATAAAAATTTTTCTCTAAAATAGTTGGTCAGCTTTAATATTTAGCTAATTATTTTCAATGTTTTGGGGTTTATTTTTAAAACTATGTGGATTTTGTGAAATGCCTTTATTTCACTGAGTGCTATCAGAACACTTCTAAAAAGGCAAAGTGTCCACTGTCTCTGCTGCAAGACCAGTTCCACTCAGTCCACACTTGATGAAACATGAATGCCTGATGCCTGCCCGCTCAGTCCGTGCATGTGTGAAGGTACTGCACACCATGCTGCTGGCCCTACGGTGGAGGAAGTACCACTCACCCCTACTCTGGGCTCTGTTAGGTGGTGTAATGCCACAGCCTTTCTCTTGTCTTAAGCCACTAGGAAATAGTTACCACAGTTCAGATTGTTGGGATCTTTGTATCTTTCTTCATCTAGAAAATGCAATGCATTTCATTAATCTTTTGTCGATACCTAGGTCCAAAAGGGAAGAGTTCATGAAAATTAGGTTAAAAATAAAAAAAGCCTCAGAATATATGAAAAGCTGCGTGATGGAGACTTGCTAGTGCTTTGTTGCTTTAGAGCAGGGACATCAAACTTAGCAGGAACAAAGATGCCTTCAGATCAACCTTTTTCTGTTCACGTGAAAAAATTAGAAGTTATTAACTGCTGAAGAAATGCTTATAAATTATAAGCTCATCTGTTTTTTTCCTAATTGGTCTAGTTTTAGGGGACAGTTTTGAAACCAGATTTGGAGATTTGGAAAGGCAAGGCAGCATAGCTAAAGTGATATGTTGATAAAAACAGGAAGATGACAGGGTTGGAGAACTTCATAGAAGACTGAGACCCAGGGAGCAGCATTTTGGAGAGAGGAGATGGATTTCAAAAGTAGAGCATGGGCTGGGGACAGACAAACTTTTATCAGACTTTAACTCCTCTAAGCAATGATGCAGAAGCTCTGCACTAACCAGTCCTGACCCATCTTTAGCTTGAGCCTCATCTTCTTCTCTCCCTTAGAGAAAATAGCTTTTCATTGTCAACAAAAAAATGTCAGAGTGTGTTCACAAGGAAGCAGAATACATTGCATGACTGGAAGCCCCTTCATGCTTTTTTTTATTCTCTATTTCCATCGCTGTTTTAGGAATATATTCCCAGTGACTCTTTACAATTCCTATTGATGGCAATGGACCAAAATTTGTACTCTCTTGTTTGTTTGTTTGTTTGTTTTGGTGGTGTTTGGTTTTTGTTTGTTTGTTATTGTCATGTTATTTGGCTGGTTTTAATCGGCTTCCAGTGGGAAACCATTAAGGGCCTAATTCTGATACCTGGATTTGAGAATACTTGGTACTTGAAAGAATCAAGGCCTTAGAAAAATTAATTCTTGTAGTAGTGGTAAAGCTGACCTAGAATATAGCCTAAAGAAAGTCTCTTCTGTGAGATATTAAACTAACAAGATGTGTTAAACTCATGTGTCACTCTCTGAGAGCTTGAAAGTTTAGAATTGGGAAACTCTCTAAATTGACAAGAAAGATAAAAAAGGAGAGAAAGAGAGGAAGGAACATGAGGGGAAGGACAATATAAGTCAGTTTTTCCTAAACCTTTGTGACCAAGGCAGGCTTAGAAATTTACAGCCTGTCAAATTGATAGAAGCAGTTGGCAGTTATTTTACTCAAGTGAGTAAGATTTCAAAAATAAGAAAAATAATGGAGTGCTGCACATGAAAGGTTCTTTAAGGAAGCTTTCCAAGAGCTCCTGTTCTCCCGGTTACGTTCCTGTACATAAAACAAAATGGCTTTCAGTCTCTTGAAAGTTTTCAATAACACATCTTTCTAGAAATCTTTAGCTCCAAAGTGTAAATCTGTAAGTATCTTTACAGTGTGAAAATGATTCATGAATAAGTAGCTGTGTACTACTTGGAACTTTTCATCTGTTGTAAAAAAGTAATTAATTTAGCTTTGAGCAAATTCCAAAAACATGTGAATCTTGGACAGCATAATGAACATTGCTCATGTACTACTACATCATGTATCTTGGATGGATATTTATTTGTTGTTGTTATATATGTAACCTTTTGGGTGAGTGCCTCATTGAATAGGAACTGTAGGTTGTCCTGGTTCAAGTGAGAACAGAACTAACTCTGTTCAGCGATTTTACTTTTCAGCTCAGTTCTTCTAACAGCACTTCCTGAAATTAACAACATGTTTTTGCAGGCAATGTCTGCTTCTAGGAGTGGTAACACTCGATGTTTAGAGTTAGTCCAAGGATTGGTGTGCAGACCAAGGCCACTGCTAGATCTTCTGTATCACGCTGAGAGTGGGGGATATTGCAGAAAGCAAAAGGCTGCACCTGCAGGAGAAGCGGACAGGACAGGTGACCCCAAACTGACCAGTGAGGGATTCCATCCCATAGACACCATATTCAGTATAAAGTTGAGGGATCATTAAGGTCAAGCCCTGCTTGGTTTGGCTCTTCTTCCAGCTCCTTTCTGGCTTCTTCAATGGCTGGCATCCAAGGACGGCTCTGTCCATTCTGCCTTTGATCCTGATCTGTGTGTTCCTGAATCCAGTACCAGAATCCAGCTCCTGAACACAGCTCCTGTCTGCCACTGGGCCCGATATAATTGCCATCAGAGGGGGTTTGGTTTGATACTGCTTTTGTATATATTCCATTTTATTACCACTATTTTATTTTTTCTTTGAAGCTGTTCTAGTTTCCTTTTCTAACCAAAAAGTCTCTCTCCCTTATTCCCTTTCTCTTCCCCTTTGGGGAGGGAGGGAGCTCTGTTATAGGTCTAGCAGGCTGCCCTGACCCTAAACCATGACAAGGTACGCTGCAGTGGGAAACAGAAATACAGGCTTTTCAAGTTGTACTGACTTGTGTGCTGCATAGTGCTGCTCTTTCCTGGTTCAGCATGGTGCTTTTTGGGCACAGAAGGTTGTCACAGAGCACTGCAGACCAGGAAAGAAGCAGAGAAGCTGTGGTGTCATGGGCCACATGTTCACCAGCAGTGTCCTTCCTCTGAGCATCCTCCCTTGCAAAGAAAATGCTCCTCCCACAACTAAACACCCCACTGTCTGTCTGTCATATGCATCAATGCATCAGGGTTGCACTGAGATGAGAGGGTAGGACACATAATGTTGTCATCCTTAAGTACTGAAAAGTAATGATATTTTAAATAAATAAAATTAGAATTTTATTTTCTGGTTTGTGGGCTTGTAGGGTATATTTGAGTGACTTTTCTCAGAAACCACAAAGGCTAAAAACCTTCCTTCTTTTGTGATTCTGAAGTTATTAACTGGCTCCAGATGTTTTAACCATAAGAAAACAAGTACTGGGAGAGTTATAACTATGTCATTCATGTAGCAACATTGGGAAGAGCAATGTGAAGAGGCTGATAGTCATTCCTTCTCCAAGCAGCAACGCTGAAGGCAATTGGGGGTAGCTGAGCAGATAAATATTTGAGAAGTAAAATGGCACCATGGAGGGTAATGAGAGATAATTTGGGGTTTCTCTGTGACCACTAACTACAGAAGAGTGATCAGATTAAATGAGAGTAAAAGAAAAATGGGTATCTCACTTATTTTCTGCTTCAACACCATACGAAGAGATGCTTTAAGGGAGCCTTTACAGAATGTGTATTTGAGACACCAAAGTTTACCGTAAAAAGGAGATAATTGTCTCTAGAATAATTTCTACATGCATAAAAATAGATTAAAATTCTTGCATACTCTTTACACAAAGTTTGAGGAGTTTTATCTGTATGAAACCACGTGTTTCTGGTCCTGAACTGACTAATACAGCCTCTACTGCTGCATGTGAATAGATGTACTTGTAGTGAAATGCTTAAAGCACAGATGTTAAAGATGATGTCATTACAGTGATGGATTCTGCAGAAAACATTCCCTTTGAGAAGATGTGTCATAATATATATTCCCCTCTATAAATTGCACTAGTTTGTGGTTTAGAAAAACTGTAGGGAAATTGGATATTGGAACTGGCTTTCTTCCTTGACTGTGAGAAATACTGGCTTAATAGCAAAATTCAAGTCAGTCATTGAAAAGTATGAGGAGATCATCATATCGGGTCATGGTGAGCATGCTGTATTTATGCATTTAATGCTTCTTTTTGGACTATCTTCTTAATATGGCCGGGTTTTATCTGATTGCCACACCGATGCTCGAGAACATGCACAGACTAACATATATTGAACTTATGTTAAATCATTTTGGAAAATATCAGAATATCAATTAATTCCATGTAAGCTGCTGAAGTAAACTGTACTTCAGATGCAAATCCCTCCTGAAGCTGAGGATGATGGTTGCATTCACTAGCATGCAGGTGTAGCTGTAATTGAAGAGATCATGACACAAGAAAAAATAGAATTGTAGTGAATTAAAGCAGTGTTATTAGATTGGACTGGGGTTTAGATGCCCCCCCCCAGGAGAGCAAATCTACATTTATTTTCAGGCAGTTTAGAAGTTGCCTCAAGAAGTCTGTTTCAAATTCTCAAGTGCAGTAACCTTCTTTATCTGTGAAGGGTGCAGAAGGGGTGAGGCAGCACTGCAGGAGCTGTGTGGGAAGGGCCAGGCAAACCGCTGCATGGGACACCCACCCAGGACCACTGCTCCCAGCACCTGCCCCTGCTACACACTGGCTGCCAGCTGCACTGCCCCATGAATTATGCACTGTTTATACACTATGAAAATCAACTTCCAGTTAAGACTGTGCTTACACCACCTAACTCATACTCTCAGAATCTGGGGCACATTATACACAGGTCTTGGAGATGAAAGGCCAGCCGTGAACTAGCCATTCTCCCATCAAATGCTTTCAGTCAGTCAATCTCTAATGAGAAACACCAAGGAACACGTTTCCAGCTCTTCTCTGTGTTTGGCCGACTTCTAAAACAAGGCTAATTGTCTACATGTGTGTTATTCACTTGAAACTCTGTCAAGAAAACAGTCTATCTTTCTGGGTTTAAAACTTACCTCTGATCCTGTCAACCACATTACTCTAGTTTAAGCTGGAGGTTAAATTCCACTGGTATTTTAGGTACGTATTCTACTACAATGCACAAAGAAACGAAACCATTCCATTCAGTTCAAGACCCTATTGGGTTAACAAAATGTTCTTAAACAGCTTGCCTTTGTATTTGCTAGCTGAGTAATCAATGTAATAATATTGCTCTGAGAGTATAGCCCACAAATAAGTGGGCAGGGTTGACAATGCTTCTGTAGGTGAAATGATATCTGCTTATTTGTTTAATACAATAGTTCTTTTTAATGCCTTTGAAAGAGAAAAGGTGTTTTCTTAACAGCAATTTTTAAACCTTTCCCACTGCTAGGAAAAGAATTCCTCCTTTTAATATACATTATGTCACATTACAAGTCAGTTTTCCTTTAGCAACAAGAAGGAAGTTCTTAAAATGAATACAGGTTCAACTTATTCATTGTCAAAAATTAAAATGATTACTTGTTCTGACTACATTAGCATCTGATTGCTAACACATTTCTAAAGATAAACTTTAAAAATAAATTCTGGGAACTTTTTGCTTTTGATCAATTATTTTTGCATCATCTTAAATGAATAAATATAGTTGAAAAGTATATAACTACAATTCAGATTGGATGCTAGCCAATCTGGGTTTGTTTGTTTGATAGCTTAAGTGACATATTTTGTGCTTTCTCATTGCTCATACTTTTCACATGCACTAAGGCTGTTTTTTGCCTGCTGGGACTAAAGTTTTGGAGAGGAATAAAACAGTCTTTTCCTTGCTATTTACTGGAAAGAAGAAAGCTGATATTTTTAGTAGGCAGATGTGGAACAAACATGTAATTGTAGGACTGATCCAGCAGCTTGTTTAGCTGTATATCGTGCTATGCCGTCTAGGAGAACAATTTGAAGTATGAAACAAACTCAGAATGTGTGAAAGTTTTGTGGAGCAAAAGAAGATTTATTTATGAAAACGTCCTACAAACATACCCTGTGTGTGTGCAGCCTATTGCACACATCTCTATAATGCACTTATTTTACTTTTTACCTGGTCCAATCTGCTATATCCACAAGAATGTCTAGACAAAAAATGCACTGGTCATTGGTCAGATATCTTAAGATGATGAAGTGGCTAATATAGTCCAAGTAGATGGTACATCACCACTGGGTTGCATTGGGCTGTAGCAATGTGTTAATAACTGTGTGTCTAGTGACCTTCAGTTATTCTCACTTTCATTATAAAAGGAAAGTTCTTGAGATAAATTAAATGCACAAAAAGTGTTTGGCATGCATACAGCATTTATTTTATTTTTACTTTTTTTTTTTTCTCTTTTGAATGTAGCTTCATCAAACAGTCTCACAAGGTAAAACTGCTTGTTCATGCTACAAGAATGTGGTTTGTACTTGTGTAACCAGTGTTGTTTGTTTGATGGTTTTTTGTTTTTTTTTATTTCAGAAGATGTATCAGTACTTCAGGCAGCTTCCTCACGCCTTGAAGTAGCTCAAACCTCAGTGCACCTTAAAGCACCCTCAGAGCATAGTGACACAGCATCCTGGGCCACCTGGAAAAAGAAGCATTAAAAAGCAGCAGCAACCATCTGTTATGTTTCTGACATCAGTGAACTGTAACAAGAAAAGGTAAGAGGAATTTCAGCTGTGGGGCAGAGAGCTTCGGCAGCAGGTTCCTGGACTTGTTTCTGTGCTATGTAAATCGAGAGAAAGTGCAGCAGATGCACTCTGTATCTGCTACAATATCTTAATATAAATATAGAGGAGCTGTGAATGCTATCAAGTAACGTTAACTCTTACTCTGTTGCATCCCTTAAAGTATTACGTTAACTTTACTGGATGTTAGATAACTAGATATTATTGATGTACAGAAGGACATGTTAAACATCTGCCTTCTCTAGAGTGCTACCTTAGCAGCTTTTCTGAAGAGTGATTTGTCTGCTGGTATCGTGATGTGAGTTGCTCCTTACATGTAAGTTCTTGTTGACTCTCTCCTGAAACATTTCATAATAGTTCTGTGCAATACTGGGATGTCCATTCATACTGGAAAATCTGTGATCAACAACACCGAGGAAGACTTACTTCTGTTTTATAAAGGAGGCAACTGAAGCAGAGGTCAGATCTTGCCTGAAATCATTTAGTGGCAATGCTAGGATGAGGAATGATGGCTCTTGACTGTGTTCTTTTCAACAAATTGCAAAAGTTGCTACTGTGCATCCTCTCTCCTTATACAACTTGACTGCAATGTAGAGGTTACTAAAAAGCTTTACCTAATCTATGGACATTTGCAAGAACAATTTGAGACTCCAATTAGTGAGTCAAGGAAATGGATAAACAATAGCTTCTTCTGACTGAGAGAGACATAATACAGTTGAAGACTGTTACACTTTGAGGACTAGCTATTGAGCTCTTAACATTAGCTAACACAGAAGAGGGCAAAGAGGCAAACTGTCTGTATATTTGTAATGTATATAAATTTTCTATTACTGCAATACACATCAATTGCAAAAAAGAAACGTCAAAATCTGAAAAAAAAAAAAACAAAAAACCACAAACCCAAAATTCAGAGCAGTTCAACAACTAATGCTTATTTGCTTAAGCCTTGGGAGCCTGATTCTGCAAAGCCAAGCCCACCTCAAAGGTACCAAGGAACCTCAGCTTTTGTGACTGCTAAGTTGGATGTGCTCAGCAGCACTTCTCTGGATTGGTATTTAGGCCACCTAAAGTCACCTCTTTTATTACAAGATCCAATAAATTAAAGCAAAAAGCAGGTCTTAGAAAAATTATGTGCACTGTTTGGGGAAATGATATATTCAGTTTGCCCGTTGTTCCATTTTGACCATATTGTGATGAAATTTCAATCTAGCAAAGCTATTTTACTCCCTGGCTAATGTTTGAAAGAAGTAATCTCATTTGGCAGAAGAAAAAAGTGAAACAGCCAACACTTTACATACTGTTGCAAGTTTTTGCGTGTTCACATCAGGGGGGTAAGGTATTCAGAAAAGTAAATTCTGACCAATATGACTGAATTCAGATGTATCATACCTGTATAGGACTGATAGGAATTTTGAAGGTAGGTCTTATCTGAGATACTCAGCATGTCTCTGACTGTCTGAATTGTTTGCTCCTCCCATTAGGCTAGTGCGTAGGCCCCAGGAGTGTGAAATAGTTAAGTGAAGAGCACTTCCACTTTGCTTTAAGAACAAAAAGATGGGTCAGTTTCAGTGGAAAATGTTCTTTTTTTTTTTTTTTTGGAGGTAAAAGCCTGTTCTTCTATAGAAAAAGTTTGTTTGGAAGAGATAACAGCTTAACTAAACCAAAATGATCTCCCGAGGGAATGCAGAAAATATTTGCAACTAAGCGTCCATTTACAAAATGTTGTGAACTCTTCCATTTGACAATGATTCCTAAGTTTTAAAGGATGAAGCACCCCATTCTTGCAGTGAGTGTATGGCACTGTTATTTGTGTTGCTGTTAATGGGGAAGAATGGGAAGAACCATGAGTATGAATTTGTTTGCATTGTTCAATGTAAAGCCATCTGCCTTTTGCTGTAATGGGAGACCTACAACTAGAGCAAATAGAGACACCACCATCACTACCCTAACAAAGATCTGTGGTTTCCAAAGGGTATTGATTTATTTTTAATACTTCAAAGAAACCAACCAGCCTTCTCTGTCCAACTTGAGGCTCAAGACCTCCAAGCTTTTCTTTTAAGACCAAGTTATGAACTGCTGAAGCATTAGGGGTTTATCAGAGAACCCCCCGTGCAAGCTGAGCTCTGGCCATAGTACAATTTAAATTATTTATGCACAGTGCTGTGTTCAAACCATGTGCACATTTGTCCTTGTCAGTCAACAAGTGTTCTATTAATCAAACAGGAACCCTGGTGCGTTCATTACAAAAGTAAGAACATTGAATTTGGGATGGTATTTTTAGTGCTTTTGACAGACAGGCATTATTAAGCTGTCACTCCCTCTTTTCTGCCAACTCCCTTGTCTTCCTCCCCTTCTTCTGCTATGCATTGTCATTTTATTATTAAGAGCACACTAATAGTTAAATGCCAGGAACCCTAAACCCCTGACTAGTTCACTGACATGACAGGTTATTTTTTCCTTCTATTCCCTGTCCAAGAACCCCTGCTGATCTTCCCAGCATGCAGTGCTGTGTGACCCTTAACATCTGGCAGTGATTAATTGTCTTAGTGTCATAGCGATCGCCTTCCTCCCTCTGATCCTCACTTACTTTGTTCTCCCTTTTAAAGCCAGTGTGCTGGAACCTTTTCTTCCCACTTTTAAATCTGTCCAGTATCCAGGATACTCTGTGTGTCTACTGTGATACAACTTGAAAGAAACTGAAACAGTCAGTTATCTGGCCCTGAAAGTCTGGTCATGGATTCAGAGGGCTTTCTGTTCACTGAAGGGGTGTGCTTGAAAAACAGCACTAACTAGAATGACACAGATCTTGTTGAACTTGATCCGGATCTGAGGTCCCTTCTAAGCAAACAATGCAATTATGGGAAACACCATTTTCAGCAGACACATGCGGTATTGTGTAGAAGGCTGTTGGCTGAAGCTTACACAACGTTACATAGATTAAGGGCCTGACACCTCCTGACAGTAGTTGCCCCTTTGTGCTCAGCTCACCCTGCTGTACCACACTGCTGCAAAGGTCTGAGCCCTATCTGGGCCTGAGCTCTTCTCACTCAACTCCTACCAAGTTAGGCAGGATTCCTGCACCTGTACTGAGGACTAGTATATAGGCTTCAGCACCATGATCGTCTTGAGTGAGAGCTAAAACAGAGATGGTGTTTACAAGTGAATTTTGTTGGCTAAGCAATACCTGGAGAGAACACATACCTACTTTAGACGCTTGTATAGAAAGAATACTGGTGGAAGAGGAGAAGATCGTACCACTAAGATAAATGTCAGCTGTCTTCCCATGTGATTTTCAGGAATCATTTTAATCCTGTGTCGGGTTTTCATATTGGAAAATGCAGTAACTGCTTTGAGGTATGGGACACTTCAGTAGACTTTTCAGAGACCTTTATTTTTCCAGTATGAATATGAAATATTGCTAGGCAATTACTTATATCTGTGTATTAAAGTCCAGCTGCCAGGCATGGAGAGAGCTGTGTAAGAGGGAGGAAGGAGGCCATGTTGTATAGAAGTGCTGGGGGTTATTTTCAGGTTGCTTAGATTCAGGATGCCTGTGGTCTATTCACAGTTTGGCAGCTTGCATGGGTAAATTACCAACTGCTCTAACTTCCATTTCCTTGCATGCAAATGGAGAATGAGCTAATAGTTGTCTTTGTAAAAAAACCCTAACCCTCTTAACATTTGAAGATGAAAGATAAAAATAAACAGTTGTTTTAAATCCTGGTTGAATAGCCAAATACATGCACTGAACTTAAACTACTGTTACATTTGCATTTTAAGGCAACATATCTGAGAGGCAGTTTCTCCTTCACTTATCTATTGAATGTTGAGTTCAGAGTCTCTCTGTCTCCCAAGACACACACTCCTCACAAAAAGATTTCTCCAGAGCAGTATTATGTTCTAGTTCTCCATGTATTTCAAATAACTCTAAGGCCACTTATTTTCTATTTCAAACCAAAATACTAAAATGGAGAGCGTGCCCTTTTCTAGTTGCTAAGCAACACTTTGTAACGTGCATCCTGCATTTTGCTGTGCCATTTGGCAATTCACACAAGATCTTGTTTGTTCATTTCCAGTCTAGTAACATTGGTTGCTGTATTTCAAGTGCCAGTATAGATCAAAGTATTTCCTAGAAGGATAAACATGTTAACTGGCAGAGAGTGAATGATTAACATCAAGCACAAGCCTTTTAGTATAAAGGACTTGGCATGTCATCCATTGGCAAAGCTATTCAAATGAATGCCATCTATACCTAACAGATGTGCCACTAAGGAGTTATCCTCTTCTTTCCAAAGTACTGCTTGCTGTGCTGGTGTGACTGAATAGGGATGATAGCTGCTGCTGAGCTCTGTAAGCAACTGAGCCAAATGCTGTTGTCAGCCATGGTAGTGTATCTGGAGATCTCTGCTGACTTCACTCAACTACTCCAGGTTTGCAGCCATGTAACTAATGGTAGAATTATATTAAGCTGCTCTTTTCTCCTCCTCTGCTCTTTATGAACACGTACAAACAACCCAGATTAACTAATGTTACTTGTCTCCGATAAACAGTAAGTGTATGCCTCATGAAAGTTGTCTTTAAGTAGAGAACACTCATTCCTCATAACAGGGCGGGACATAGTTGGTTTTTGCTATGCTCTCTGCATTTCCAAATTTCTGATTAAGAACTGTAGGTGATCTGAATCCCTTTGTTAACATGCAGTTTGGAGGGAGAGGGTTGAAGGAGCGTTGCTTGGGCAATGCTTTAAAAATATCTAAGACAGACAATATTTAGACGTTATACATAGCGCATTTTTTACCCCTTGTGTCTGTTTTGTCATCACTAGCCACTTGTGCTTTGTGTGCCATCTTTAACTTGCAACATCTCAGAATCTCAGTGGTACATGGACTGAACTTCAGATCTGACAAACAAGTTCATTAGAAGTACTATGAAGTGAGAAATGATGTGGTACAGTGTTAAATTTGACATGGCTGGCAACAATTTTGACTCAATTACAATATTTCAAACCCTACAGAAGAGCTGAAGGGAATGATTTAAAAAAAAAAAAATAAAATTATCTGTATCCCTGTTGTAGAATGCTAGAAGATAGTTTCAAGAAGAACATTTCTCATTGCAGCCACTAAAATTAGCAGATTATCTAAGTATTTCTTATAAAACCTCTTTGGTTTAGTCAGTTGTGTGTCATGGTGAATGTATTTTATGGAGTTTCTCTGGATGAACTTACCTGTCAGCAGTACTGGTGAAAGTGTAAGTGCTGGAAGTGATTTGTTAATTGAAGCAGCAAGCACGGTACTCTTTTGTTCATGCAGTCATATTAATAGCTGAATCTGATAGTATGGCCGAGGTCAGCCAGGGGATAAATCTGTTCATACCTTTTTTTTTTTTTACTTGATCATATACCCTATATCAGACATGGTTGTGAAGAAGAGGATGAAGAGAGGTGTAAGGCAGACTTGCCTTATGTGATCAGAGAGCAAAGGGAAGAGGCAGATTCTTTACGCTGCTAGAAGTGTGTACAGCTGGGGAGAATCAGCCCTCTCATTTCATGGCAAATAATCAGTTTCATATTTTCTGTGGCAACCATTAATATACTACAGCCTTAGCTCTAGGCCTATAGGTAAAGCTATTTGCTGTGACTGCTTTTCTGTTTGTCCCCAGAGAGTTGAGGATTCTCCTGCAAGCCCATGGTGAGCAGGGCAATGTTCTGTCCTGTCTGTGACAGAGCAGCCAGAGCAGACTCAGGTTCGTTATCTTGAGCTGTTATTGGTAGATACTTTCAACTGAGCTAGAAATACATTAAAGAAGCACTTTCTCACACATGCACAGCAAGAATGCACATAAGTAAAAAGATGGTATTTTAAAACTGACATGCACTATCTCTAAATCATGTTTCCTGTTGCTCATTTTGCTTTTTCTTAATATTGGAATCATTATACTGATTTCAACTGAACTGACTAGATCCTTTAGCCAAGCCATGCTGAAGTAATATGAGAACACCACCTTAATAATGCTCTAAATGCCATGGTTCTTAAAGTTTTAGTTTCTGGACTGTTTAAATGTTGATTTGGGGGGCTCATCGTTTGCTTTTCAGAGTGGAGTATGCTTTTTTGTAGAGTATGGCTTTAATAATTGTGTCTAAAAAATAAAATTAAATGGCATGGCAAAAACATTCTGAAAAGATTTAATGTGTTTGTAACAGGGCGAGGAAAACTGATTTGTGTACTCTTGGCCCTCTTGTGCAACTGTCCAACACTGATTATAAGCTTAAGTGCCTATACTGTAATGTTGGCTTTTCAATCCAGCATTTGGTTTTGAAAGTATCTCTCACTTCAGTACAAACGCTGCAGAGATTGAAAAAAAGGGGAGGCAGGGGATAGCACCACTCCTTTGTTACGCTATGCTTGCGCTGGGCCTCAACTTTGCATACTCTCAATTGCCTGCTGGTGCGTATCTGTCTGCTCTGAGTATTATTTATGTTCTAATGTTTGCCACTGCAACCTGCACCTTAAACTGGCCTTGAGTAGATGATGTGATGACAAGGTGACATTTTTAGTGTCAAATGATGGTTTCCCATAGTAGATCCTCGCTGGTGAGGAAGCAGTAAGATGTTCGTGTACTGCTTGTGTCAGGGGACGTGACCAGAGGGGGTAGGTGGGTCCTTGCAAAACAGGTCCTCCACCACCATATGCATACACACAGTGCACACAAGCAGCCAGGGCAGTCTGCAAACGCAATCGAAACAGCACAGTGCTTTCTCTGTGCTACATGTACGCCCCTACAAGAGGTTTAACAGATGCTGCTGCTGCCCAGATGACACCTGCGCAAAGCAAATCAGGGAGATTTTCCTACAGAGATCAAGGAAAAAAAAAAAAAACAACAACCTTGGGAGACACATGTATCTCAGCCTCACCCATTACCAGACTGGTGCTGCCTGCTGAGGATCATGCTGGGCCTGTCCTACCCTGCGTGGGCGTTGCTTTGGCAAGCAGGAGGTAACTTACGTTAGGAGCAGCAGCTGCTCTTTGCGGCTGTGGGTGTGACTGCAAAGGCACTTGGGCATTGCTGGTCTTGGAGGGCAGGACTTGGGACGGCATCAGCCTTAAGGCTGCAGGCCATAATACTAAGCTCTGGTTGTCATTTTAACTATTATGTAAATCAAATAGAGCAGCTGTTAAATTAAACCATGAGAAGGTAATGCCTTCAGGTAATGCCTGCCACAGCCAAGGCACTCCATTTTAAAGAAAAATGGAATTTGTTATTTCCATATTTCTTTCCAAGGGTGATAGAAATAAAGGCTCAGGAAAAAAAAACCCACCCTGATTATTGACCTCTGCAAGGACACACACTGTCAGCTCCTCCCCCCCTGCAATGTAACAGTGTTGGAGCAAGCCACTACGGCCACAAGGCTGGAGAGTATCTCACAGATCCTTTCCGAGGGAAAACTAGACCCATTTTTACATCCTGTGAGAAATTATTTCTTCACCAGAGCTTGCAATAATAAAGAATTTCTCAAAATGGAAAAATTAAAAACTATTCTGCCTTCAGAAATCTCTATAGGAATTATCTTGGATATTCAATTGAATGCCAATTCTGATATTTCATAGTAAAATCTCATTCAGACGAACCATGTAAATTTGAAAATATTTTATCTTATGGATTTAGTGTCTATATTAGCTTTGAATGTTACTTCAGAAAGTCCCACTCCAAAAAATGAAAAGGCTTTGCTAAGGTTGGTCTGCCCATTGCAGGCTATTAACTATTGCTATTAACAACTGTTTGGAGGCATAGCAAAATAATGAAAGTTCTAGATTAGGACTACATCTTAGTAATATTTTCAATTAAGATGCAGATTTAGGTTTGTAAAATTTATAAAAATATCTTCTCACTTAAAGAAAAAAGTTTTTTTCTTTAAAAAAAATTTCTACCATTCTATGAAAATATTCCATCTATTCTTCAAGTATTGAGAAAACACTTCAAGTGCAGATGGTGCTGTAATGCAAGGTGACATTGATATTCTGAACAGTTAGTGTGCCCAGCAATATTGCTAATCTATGATTACCCTAACTCATGAGAATTTTCATGATTTAGTATTTTTCCTGGAGCTAGGATGAAAAGCAAATCTAAATATTATTCAAATGTAAAATCTCCTAGAAATTTAGACTGAGTCTATTGAGACATTCCAGTTTTATTTGAAGACTTTCAAAGTTATAAATTCAGTTTAACCTACATTTTTAAAAAAATCTGAATGAGAAGGGGAGCTTTCTCATTTGAAAACATTTTTTAATTTCAACACCTCTCTTCCATTTTTCCACAGATAGTTGTGGGGTTTTTATAGCTTTTGAATTTTTAATGAATTGGCATTTTCAGATGAAAATGCATTGTGAAAATATTCCAGGCCATCTCTGTTTAAACTCTGCGTGGCTTTAAAATATAATTATCAGCAGTTAGGGTGTACTTAAAATTAGATCCCAAGCTAATGTAGAAATCAAAGTACAGTTTATATAAATATCCTTTCATCTGTCCCATTTTTTAATAGATAGTTTACAAAATGTTTTTTATAAAAGTAGCAGACAGCAAAGATAAAATCACACTGGAGGAAAAATAATTGAGACAAAGGAGAAGATGGTTATCTTTCCTAGAGTTTTTTACTGTTGGCTGCTTTCTGTTGCCTTGCCGTATGTTTGCATTTATGCCTGAAAAGTAGTATATGGGCAGGCAATTCACAGATTAGGCAGTCACTGACTGAAATAATTATCCTCTAGGAGGCTTGATGCTTACTAGGAACTGAATTTAGTCTTTTACACTGCTGCGCTGCCAATTGTCAGGTAACTTTCTGAAGTCAGATTCTGATCTCATTTACACGGAAATAGAGTATAGCTACATTTGCTTTGGAGGAGTTACTCCAGATATGAATTGCTCAATTAGAAGTAGAATCTAATCTTCATCATCTTCATTTGTGTGTATTTTGGTGTGCACTGACTGGAAAGCAGTTAGTGAGGTGATAGTTATATCTAAGATAACTCTGAGGTAGGTTTGCATAGAACATTTTTGGTACTTTGTGTTTCATGAAATCCCTCTCTGCTTACCTAGGTGTGGGGGTTCTCCTGTGTGTGGGCAGCATTGCAGTGGGTCTGCTTCAAGCACAGATTGCTTGCACCCAAAGCTCTTGAAAGCTGGGCCATGAGAGCACCTACAGATTAAACCAACATTGTGGACTTGACAAATGACCTTCGAGTACAGCATATCCCTTAACTTCTTTTGAATGTCTGAGGCATTTTAGATCCCTATGATAGACTAGGAAGCTGTGCTGCACCGATGCGGTTGGGTGGTATTTCGGCCTGTACCCAGCACTTTAGCTTCAGTGGAGACTAGTTTGGTAAGAACATGCAATCTTAGTAGCCTTAGTGAGAAAAGCTGTGATATGGGCCTCCTTGATATTCTTAGGAATCATAATGATTCATGTACAAACACAGTTTGTATTCCCTCTGTAACCTTACCAGCAAGGGAAGGAAAACTTCTATCCCTTGGCAAGAGTCCCCAGTGTACTCTGAGCTGTTGGCTGCATTTGTGTGTTTATGAATTCAACAACTCCATCATGACTGTTGTCACCAGATACCTGGGCTCTAGCCACAATAACTACATTTCCAAATGTTTAAGCATAATTTTCTCTTAGGAACGTACTCTCTGCTGTATTATATAGTTACTATAAACAGTAAAATATAATGTGATTTTTTTTTTTTTAATTTACTCCCTAACCCTTCTAGTCAAGGGTGAAATATGCATGGAATTACTTTCTGTGTTTTCTGTGTTTCAATGCTATAGGGATGGCTTTTGCTTTTTTCATAAGACCTTATATTGTGAGATATACAGAGCAGAGACACACAGTAGAGACCACCACCACTGGAGCTACTACAGAATGTGCATCTGTCATTTTGAAAACGTTTTTTAGCCTGCTAGAGAGAACCAGTATAATTTTTCATCTGGAAAGCATTCAAAGGGTGTTTGCTGGGAAGGAAAGTTGTAGCTGTGTAATACAATTATGCAGATGAAGGTTGCAGAGACACTATCCAAACAAAGTGGGGTTACAGTATGTGGGGGGGAAAGCAGGATGAGAAAAAAAAAAAAGTTTAACTGTTTCGTTGCAGAGGGAACAAAATGTACCTTCATATATTTTGAACCAAATAGCTGTGTCATAAAAGGCAGAACTTTGAGGGAAAAGCAACCATCATAGAGAAAGGAAGAAACTTACTATATTTTTGTGTACTGCTGGAAGGATCACAAAGTGTCTGCCAGTCTGACTGATAAGTCAGTGAAAACTCTCCTTTTGATTTCCAGAGGCATTGGCTTAACACAAATCTGCAGAAAGGGTTCTGAGAGGGTTGAAGGGATAAACAGTATCTCCTTCAGGCCAAAGGGAAGCAGCAGAGTAGTAAGAACAGAACATCCCAGGGTGGCAACAGGGGAAAGGACTAGCTTTCTCTTGATCACATGGAAGTTTCTGGTTCAATGTTGTCAGTTAGGATTTTAGGAATTAGACCAATTTTTGGCCTAGGGAATTCTATTAGAAGTGTATATAAATAAAACAAATGTAAATTTCAAATAGGTGGGGGGGAAATGTAATTTTGAATAAGTCCTGTGAAGCAGAAAAGAGCAGAGGTTGAGTATTTTATTACTTGACTATAGGTCGGTTTTGCAAATCTCAGTGAGAAATATTTGACTAGTCTTTTAAGTATGCTGAAAACTCTGACTATTCACCTCCAAGTAAGAAACAAGATTTCTGCCTATGTCTATTTGTTATTGTAACAGCTCAGCTTCAGCGTGTTTATCTCAGAGAGATAGTAAGTAGATAGGAAAAATCACAAACTGACCAGCCTAAAGTCACACAGAGAATCAACACATTGCAGAGCACTTAATCAGTCTGCCTAGTGATGGACTCTCCCTGTAACCACTGCACCTGAAAACTTGCCTGTTCTGCAAACAGACCTAAGCACATGTATGTGTGTGTTAGTTTTGCCTCTCCACTCATCTCTTTTGCATATTACAAAGTGTTTCTTAATTTTCAATAAGGAATCACTTCTAATTTTGCTAAATGCAGGAAAGGGCCCTCAATTCCATTCACTTAAGAACAGCTTTTTGGCAGCAATATAACTTTCAGGAGAAAAAATGGGAGTAAAAGAGGAAGAGCCCATTAGGAGTAAGAAGAAGCCAAGCTGTTTTAAGTTGGAGTTGTTTGAACAGCAAGTCCTTGTTAAAAGTGTGTACTTTCTTTAACACGTCCCTAGCCTAGTGCAGCACAGTAGCATTTCCAGAAATTAGTAGAGTGAGGGGTTTTTATCATTGAATCACACAACATAAGAAAAAAAATGTTTTGTTTTTTTAACCCCCAAAGTCTCAGAGTGAATAAAAGGCATTATTTCTGTGTTTACTTTTGTTACCTTTTTGTAAGCTCTTTAAAAAAACAAAACAAAACCAACCTACCAAAACCCAACAAAAACAACCCCCCTAAAAAAACCAGCAGGTTTTTATTCTTCAGTTTTGGAAGGGAAAAAAGTGGCTTCTAGGGTGAGATTTGGCATGCCGAGTCTCTGGCCAGAGCAAATTTTTTAAGCTGTATCATAAACCTCTGAAAATATGAGTTTATAATAGAAATGCAGACATACAGTTAATTATGTCATCATGAATGGCGCCACTATAATTAGCTAACTTCTATATGATGCCAAGTTTTAAAGTGTTTTACTTTTATGGCACTGGATGTCAAAAGCTATTTATGTTAGTTTCTTTCATTTTTTCTTTTATTGTCTTACTGACCTGGCTCACCAGGTTAGGAAAATGGCTTGCAGATTTTTCTTCAACTCTGAAGAACTTTTGTAGGCTCAATGATTAGCAGATTCCTAGAACATAAGGTGTCAAAGGGAGTGGATTCCCTCCAAAGGCAGACAGGAGGATATCAGCAGATGCAGACTTCTCTGAATAACATTGAACTTGTGGTTCCCATTGAAGGGCTTATTCTGAGATCACTGACAATCTCAGCTGGACAGGAATCTGCTAATATTTTGCTATTATATAAGCTTCCAAGGTGACAGCTTTAAAGAAAGATAAAATACAGAGGAGAAAAGGAACATAATCTGTTTTATAAATACGATATTTCCTACAGTTTCAAAAGAAGAAAAAGGTGCTAACAACAGAGCCAAGGAGATTATGGGAGGAGAAAAATTTCCTTCCTTAAGTTTCTGTTTTCAAGCAACTATAGCCCTTTTGCTGCTCATGGCTTTTTAGGTGCTTTATAGCACACACAGGGATCACCGTTTCACCTATCATTGTTGAATACAAAAATATGACCAGGGTTATCATTTAGGTTGCAAAGTAGAGATGAACATATTGTTTAGTTAATTCACAGATTCTCCTGGTTCTTTAACTACACATGCTCAAATATTCTTTAAATTGATAATCATAGCTTAACAAACCTAATCAAACAGTCATTATAATTTGAACGTTCAGGAAAAGTTTGTTCCTGTTTTGTAAGATAAGTAGAATTTTTTTTAAGTGAATTAAAATTTTCTCAAAGAATATCCATATGCATGTTATAGTATCATTGTTACTCACTGTCCTTATTATTTAACATATCCAGAGTTATACCTATATATAAAAAAATATTATTGATATTCATATGCTTGATATATTTTCTCAATTACAACTCATGAGGATCTGAAGATGAAACTTTAGTTCAAATACACTGCACACTGTAAGTTGTTGCTCTTTAGGGATGGTCTAAATTGTGCTGCCCTGGATATGTGTTTTTCTCTCTGAATCCTACGTAAGGTGACAGTTAAGGCAACCCTACCTCTTATTTTTATATGAGACTGTGTGAACTTGTAGTATTCTAGGAATGTTTAGTGGATATTAGTGTTAAGTGGACATTAACGGTTTTTACTATGATAGACCTGAATTATTACATCCGATTGGCTATTTACTGCAGACCTGCATTTCTTCAGATCTGCCATCTCATTCTGTCTCTTCCAATAAAACTTCTGATGGTAATTTCTAAAAGACTTCGTTATGCAGTAATCAACAACACGCTAGGAAATGATGTGGACAGTGCTGTACTTTCCAGGCAATCTCTTCCTTCTCTTGGCTGTGTGCTTGTCACCTTTCCATGATAGCTCTTCTTTTAATGATCTTTTTTGGTTTTATGCTATTTACTGGCTACAGGGAGTTCCACACATGGTACTGCCCTGTACAGATCTGATAATGCAAACTAATGATATGAACTCAGTTATCACACATTGCCTTTTGCCATGTTGGCTTACTAAAGGATGGATCCTTCCAGATCTCTGATGTGTATGAGAAATTCTGCTGATTGCATTGCTCAGTTGAGTAAGGAATGAGGGTACTGGCCACTGAATGAAGAATAGTAATTTCACTCAGACAGGGCATGTCAAATCAGTGGCCACCAGCCAGTGTGATGGAATTAAATGAGGGGAAGCAGTAGCCAGCACTGACAAGTTGGGATAAACTCACACAGTGGCAGTGCCACATCCAAGTGCTGTATTTCATTGTTGTTCCCTAGAGATGGGGACTCTCTGACAACCTCCATGAAAGCTCAACTGGAAATCCTAGGAATAGAAAAAGCAAGTGTGAGTAAAGCTCTTTGTGATCACCTTTAAAACAAACAAACAAACAAGAAACCAAGTGAAAACCTAACATGGAAAAAGCCTCACCTTTCTTTTCTGCCCCTGACTTTGCCACAAAGTCTGCCCTTTGCTGCCTGGCAGGAAGCATTAAAATAAATTGCTTTCAAATGAAAAGAGAAATAAAAGTTAGAAAAACTTTTTTTTTTTTTTTTTTAAATCTGTGCTTAATTTTGTTGTTGTGTTAGAAGTGATGCTGTTATGTTTTGATGCAAAGCATATTTTGTTCTAAACTTCTTGTATAAATCAAATGGGGCTATCAAAATTCCTGGGACAGCTTTAAAAAAATAAAACCTAAGGCATCTTTTTCCATCCCAAATAAGGGCATTTACTAGTAAAGGAAACAGATAATTAGTCCAAAGAGTGCAAAAAACCATGTTGATGCCAATGATATTTTGCCCCATAGAGTACTTCACTCAACCATAGCTTCCAACATGTCAGAGTAAAATAGCAGCCTGGAGGAATGATTCATGTGGAATTATTTAATTCTGCTCACCAGAGTGCTACTTTTAGCTGGGAAAAATCTTCTCATACACTGGTAGGCAAAAGAATAACCCGTACAAAGCCAAATGACATCACCAGCTTCTCTGTGTAACAAAAGTCCAATGGCATCCCCCCTTGCTGAGTGAAAATTAGCAGCAGGTCTTTGCACAGTGCACGTACTTTGAGAGGGGGGAATTGTGTCATTGTTATTTGCTATTTCCGCAAGCTGACACTTATCTTGTAAGCACATCAACTGTTTGCTTTAGCTCCACAAGTCATTTCCTATACATTATATCAGTTAGTCATGCTGTTCTGCATTGTGTACAAAAGAGGTTAAATTCCACATGTAGAGAAATCAAAGATGAATGAGAACTATCTAAATAATTGTTTTAGAATGGGAACAACTATTCATTTCTTCAAAAAGTGTCTGTGTGGGTAAAATGTTTCAAACTCTTGATTCTACTACATTTGAAACCACATCAGCATATTAAACTCTTAAACTTCTTGAAGATAAAGTAAATTAGGTCTATTCAAATTCTGCCAAATGACTAAATTAGAATCATAACTTTTTTTTTTTTTAATCTATCCCAAAAAGCACACAGAGTTATCAAGAGAAAACCCAGAGTTGACTATAATTGCAAACAGTGGAAGTTATCAGGGTTTTTTCATATATATTTCCACATGGTAAAAAATACATTTTTGTAATCATTGCATCTTCACAGACATCGCCCACTTTTATTAGCAAATGTTTGTCTGCTGTATTACTGCCGGGGAATTGTTCCCTTGCTAGGGAATTGTGTGTGATCTCGTAGGGGTGTTTTTTCAGCTCTAATATCATTGAAGCTTTGGATTTGGTTCTGTCATATTGTAGTAATTTTTTTTACTGTTTGTTTTCATTTAATTAGAATTATACTGTTTTGCAGTGCTGCACTGTATGTCGGAGAATATACCAAATAGATCTGTAGCTCCTAAAGCACAGGGGGAAGCGAGAGGAGAAAAAGAATGCAGAACTATAAGAAAATACAATAATGAATATTTTATTCATTTTATTTTGAAGCATAGCGCTGTAGATTCTGTTAGAGAGCTTGCATATAGGCTTCTTTCAGTTGCTTGACTCTGTAATAATAAGATCCTAAAAAAAGAAATTTCTCTAATCCATGGTTGAATACAAATTTATCATTAAGATTTTTCATTTCTGCAATAGAAAGAGTTCAAATATTCCAGTGATGCAGTTCACTTTTCTCCCTTGTTCTCACTATCTCCTTTCTGAGTAACTCTATTAACATCACATCTTCATCTTTATTTTTAAATATCCCTGAACAATATTATAAAATCCATGTGGAAAGAAATGTAAGAAGCTATGGCTTCAATTCACCAAACACTTAAGCAAGTGCTTAATTTAAAGCATGTGTATAATCCAGATTTGCTTCAGTCATTGGTTTCTGGACCAGAGCCAACACATTTGGAATGCATCCTGCATATTTATGCTACTTTATATATGATTCTGTCACATGTGTGCGAAGTTGTTTGTGATTACATTTGTCGATTACAGTAACTGGATTGAAATTTAACCTGAGAAAAATCTACAGTGAGCAACACTCCTGCAATAAAGGTAACGTCTGAAGACAAAAAAATGTTTCCTTAACAAAACCACAACAAAAAGGCCAACCAACCAAACAAAAAATCACCAAAACTCAAACTGTTATCATTTGAGGCAAAATGTCTATGTAAATTTAGTTCTTTTTTCCTTTCTTAAAAAGTAGTAAAAAAATTAAAACTGGTTTAATATTTAAATTAAGGAAAAAAAGATCAGATCAGTTGTCCTCCCTATTCTTGAGATATTTCTGATGCTTCAATGTACAAGAAATATCTGGAGAAACTGCAGCTAGTTTTCTCATCATATTTCTTAATAACTTTGTTAGGTTCTCCAAATATTGCCCAGAATACATTCTGTGGAAAAAGCTTCAGTTTTAGTAGTTCCTCTGAAAAATATTCTTTCTCTTGAGATTTGATATTGATTGTTTGCAGTATTATAAAAAAGGTGCTGATGTTCTAGAGTCTGTCCTTTGCATGAATCCTCCCTAGTGGATGTCTTCTGAAAAATTTAAGGAACGACCTGGTACTTCCATACTACCTAGATCATATATATATATTCAGACTCTCTAAGTGTGGGTGTGTATATATCTCTTCATATATGCTTTATATATATGGCAGGGATGGAGGAAGAAAATTTGTATTCCATTGGTAACAACTGGCTGGTAGTAGAGAGCAAATAAAATGCTCTAAAAAGAAAAATTGATATTTTTAAAAGACCTGGCTGGACTCCTGCATCATCTACTTTAATTCTTAAAGAAGCTGTAATCTCGATCAGTAGCTGTTCTGCTTTGTCATTGTCTGTATACTTTGTTATACAGAACAAATAAAAAGAATATATTATTCCTTGGCAGAAAAGTTGGATGAGCCTAACTGATAAACTCCATCCTTTGCCATCAACAGGAAGAACTGATGTGTTTCTATTAGCATTCATATTATTCGTTTCAGAAACGTTGCTGAGGGCTAAGGGCTTCCAGGATGGCAAGAGTGACCCTACAAAATGTTTGATGTGCTACCCTAGGAAGCAGAAATTTCCTTTTGTTTTGTTAGATGGAAACTTAGACTCTTTGTTCCCTAGTTCTGATTCCTGGACTACTGTCTTCAAATAATTTTCAGTGTTTTGTGTTATTTTTAAAACAGGAAGAAACAGTTTTTCTTTGTTTTTAAGTTTATCACTGAAGGCAAAACTTGAAAGAACTTTTTAACATAAATATAAAAACATGAGCATCTGTTTTCCTATTACTGGTGAACAGTTAAATGTCTCAAAAGAAGCTCCATTCCAGCATGACTTGCTTCCTTCCACACCTAAGCTACTAGCATGTGCTGTAGCCATTAGAGGCATTGGGGAAGTTGATACTGCTCAGGCACATTAACAAGTGTAAACCTCCCTTGGGGAAACTTCCTCTTGGAAATGGTGAACAAAACTAATTATTTATAACATGCTTTTAAAGGAGATAACTCAGATAAAAATCTGGTTTTGTGCAAGGTCACAAATTTTTAGTATCTTCTAGTTTACGAGGTCCAGATTCAAGTCAACCACAGTATGGGCACCAGAGCGATTTTTCCAATGGTGCTCTGATCTTACTTTCATTCGCATGGGATCTGCCCCAGATTTAGAAATGAAGCTGAATGTTGTGACCTCTCAATGGTTCCTCTGAGAATTTAATTCCTGAAAATGAGACCATGAGACCTTCTTGAAGAGTTTGGGGGGGGGTGTGTGCGTGTTTGTTTTTTGGGAGTTTGGATTTTGTTCTTTTTTCTTTATTTGTTTTTTTAAATAAAAGTCAACATGCTCAACATTGTGGAAAATAAGGATAGGATGTGTTATCTGTGACACGGCTGGAGGCCACAGGTCTTTCTTGGGACTCCAGTTACTTCCCATCCCTTCAGCAATTTCCTAAAAAGAGGCATTATTAGTAGAATGACAGCAAGTGACAAAAATGTTAGGTCTGCTCAGGACCTTGGCATCTGTTAGTGGTAGATGGCATATGTGTAAGAGTTTCAAAAGGAACATATAAATAACAACTGGAAGCATTAGCATGTTCACAGTTATGCTTCCCTACAGTAATGTCACTATTTGGGATGACTTTAATATGATGTCCTACATTTTGACTAGCTTGCTTTCCTCCTCCTGTTCTCCTTCGGAAGATCTCTAATGGACATAGTAAAATTGACCCTGAATTGTTAGTTCTGCTTTCATCTTCAGAGCCATCTGGTTTCTTGAATCCATATGTATGGTTCTTTACTCAAGGCAGTCAATACAGAGTATGAAATTACTAATGGAAGAATCAAGGCTCCTGAACAAAATACTGTTGTTCTTTTTTTTTATAATCCAGCTTTCCTCCTCTTTTTTTTTCCTGCTCCATGCAGGCATTTATGCAAAAGTTTTAAGGGTCACAGATGATCTCTTCTATTATTTACCCACTAATCACAGAATAAGGGAGTTAACTCAGATCCAGTTCAGTAAGTCAAAATCTGAAATCTCATTTGATGATTATGAATACTTAACCTTGTCAGCTCAGATGTGAGTGCTTCATTCTGAAGTCTGCAAGTCACAACTCCTCTATTTAAGTGTTTTAAAGGAGGCAGTGCTAGTTTTCAGAGTGTAGTAACAGATAATCACATTCTCATTTCAACTGAAAAGTAACCACCTCTCTTGCGTATCTGTGCAGCCAGTGTAGAAGTACAGGGTCAAAGGATATGGGACATCAAGTCTGTTGCTAACCCAGGAGTTACCTTTTCTTCTTGTTGTCAGACCCAAAGTTAACGATGACTCCCAGTTAGCATGAACCAGTGTAATGTTAAATTAATTACTGGAAAAGGAAAAACTGAAAAATGAGGGAAAGGGGCACTGGAACTATCAGGTGGGATACTATAAACCTTGAGTGAAGTTTGGGGTTTGTGAAAACTCACCTAACCAAGCTCATTTTTTTTTCCTCTTTCTCACATTCCACTTATGTATTATGGCAGCCTTTGTTTCCTTAGGCCTTGATATCTTCAAGTAAACACTGAATTACCACCCGTGTAAACTTTATAATCATCCACTTGCAAACTGCAGTGCTTCTGACATCAGAGGTGCCGTAAAGTATACCCACCTGGCAGGGTAGTATATGGCTAAATTATTGACATGCATTCCTGATCTATTTGCTGAAGAATGATGATTCTCTAGGCATACAGTTTTGCTGGTGACTTTCAAATGGCTTTTGAACTGATTTAAAACATGCCTTTGGCTAAGAAATCACCGCTTTCTCTGAAGTAAACAAGGTGACTATACTGTTCTCCATCTATTACTCTGTAGCATCAGAGAATTTTCCTTCTAAAGTGTGTCAGCAGTGTGGTACAGGCAGAGGAACCTACTAAATTTGTGCTGATGAACAGAACTTAGAGAAACCTGGGTGTTTACAGGCTGCAGCTGAATGTGTGAGAGGATCAAATGGGCAAAGCAGGTGGTTTATGAGAACTATTTCATACACAGAAATGTAAGATGCAATCTTTGTTCTTTTAGGAGACTTTGTTCTACTAGAGATAAGATACTGAATTTCAAAGAACTCAAGTACTTACAAACCACTAGTGAAACAGAAAACTAGTTTGGCTACTCATGAATGCTGCAAGCACCTGACTGGTGGGGAATGCGTGTTTGATTAACCCAAGACTGGTATGACTGTTTTAGTTGTGTGACTGTAAAACCTGAGTGAGTTTTCACGCAAATTCCCATAAAACACTCTCCTTAAAAAAAAGAATTACCTTCATGCATGACTTAAGAGTTATATTTTGTAGGAGAAAATATATTACAGTGGTTTATAATAGATTTTGAGAAGATATTTCTCCTCTAACAGTTTCCTTAGGGGCAAGTGTCTGACCCTTCTGGCTTAGGAAATAGAAAGCATTGTTGCTTGAATTTACACTAAAATAACTTTACCTACCCATCTGTCCACGGTAGCTACTTGGCTCACAAGCTTTAATAATTAGGCATTATACCGTAACTGTGATTTCTTTTAGGCAAAGTATTGAGAGTTTTATAGGTTAGAACAAGTGCAGTGCTTACTTCTGGAAGCATCAGACCTGTGTGACTCGTTGGCCAGCTGTCCTATGTGTCTGTTACAAGCAGGGGTTTCTGGTTTTCTGTCACCTTTCACTGAGAAGCAAAAGTGAAGTCTGAGCCAGTCAATGCAATTAAGAGAGAAGTGCAGGTATCTTCTATAGAATTAAACAAACTTAGAGTAAGGGCATTGTATACAAAGAAGTACTTAGAATCCAAATCTTTTGAATTCTTTGTGTACTTACAGATGTAATATTATTTTTTTTTCTATACCTGCTTTTGTATTTTGAAGGCTATTTATCTCCCAGTGGTAGCTGGTGCTGGGGTTGGGAGATGATGAGGGAGAGAGAGGATCAAGGAAATACCTAATAATTTCATCAGTGAAGTTTAGCTATGAGATGACAGCTTGCTATTGACCTTGCTGACTGACTATATTCTTACATCCTTTCTATATAAAAAGTACTGTTTACTGGAGAGGAGCTTCCTAGAGCAGTGTCCCAGCCTGCTGCCAGAACCATGTTACAACACAGATGTAGCAATACCAGGATGTTGTCACAAAATTTCAATAAGGATGCTCTGGACCTGGCACCTCTAAACAATTTCAGTGTGTGAAATGTAGGTTTTACTGAGGGAAAATGAGAGGATGGAAACAATTACTCAAAGCTACTCAAAATATGAATGAATAATTGGGGACAATGCAGTAAGGATTAGATGATTTTTAAAAATAATTTTCAGGTTAACTGGATTAATTCAGCTATGAAAAGAGGGAACTATTTAAACACACTGGGCCAAGGTCTGTTTTGGCTTGCTGGACCAACTCTACTGAAGTCAGCGTAAAGGATGAGAGAGTCCACATTTTGGAGTTAGATGCTAACAGCTGGCCAGATCTGTGATCTTTTACCTCTTGATCTTTTTTTAATTCTCCAAGCATACACTTAGAAGCAACAGCTTTCTATGCCAAAGTGTAACTGCCGATATTTTCCAAGCCCTGTTTTCCAGCTCTAATTGTTTTGGTACAGTTAAGCTATATGTTTGACAACATATGACTTTATCATCTGGGAAGGAGCATTACATTTGGGATCCAGGGGGAACAAAGTAGAATTCGGTACTTTCTAAAGAGAAGTTAAGATTTTGTTGTTTAGGGCAAATATACCACATTACTGTAAATTAAAAGGAGAGACTTTTATAATAAATTCCTTCCATGGTCTTTAAGATCATTTTAATCTAATGTTATACTCTAACAAATTTTACAAGCAATAATTATGCAGCAACATCATCTTGTCAGAGATTCAGTCTGTAATTACAAATCTCCTTAACTGTTATGGGTAATTTCTGTTTTCTGGAGCATTTTATTTGTACTGTTTACTTTTTTAGGGTCTGTCATTGATTAAACAAATCTCAGGGGATTTTCCAACAACTTACTAGAGTACAACCTCTCGGTGCACCCTTGTTCTGTTTTTCTAAAACTACACCAAAGTTGGAACCAAAGTATGTGTGTGGGAGGGACATATGGCTAGGTAGAACACAACATATGTCTTTAGTATGCCCTTACCATGCAGTTAGTTTAGACAGCATCTGTTGTTTGTTTAAACAGCCTTTTTTTTTTTTTTTTTTCTTTTTGTAGGAGGAGGGGTGCAATCTGTTTAAAGGGGACCTGCAAAGAGAGGGAGGGGAAGGGTTTATTTCTACTTTCTTCTTTTTTTCTCTTATGTTTAAGGAAGAATTGTTTTGGCTTGCCTTTTCCCTTAGTGCTTCAAAGTCTTGGTATTTCTATCTTTCATGCTTTTGTTGTAGTTATTTTTGGATCATTGAGGCTCTGGGAATTTTTGTCAGCTTTAAATGGAAGGGAGAGTAGGTGTGGGTGCTTAATGAAGAGCATTTCTCCAAGCTCTCCCAATGAAATCTATTTACATTTCTGTTACCATTAGAGCACTCAGCCACCTCATGTATAGTTAGGACCCTGCAATGCTGCTTGGTGTCATGCACCTTATTTAACATATGTATTTGACATATACTGTGGTAATCTGTTACTGCAGTTCAGGCTGCATGTATTTATTTGGTGGGAGCAGATGTTCCTTCTCTTGCCCCCCTGGGAGCCAGGCAGCTGCTGCGGTACCCTGGCACTGAAAAAGCAGGAGAGGCACAAGGAGAGAGGTTCATCCTGGCTCCAAGTTTATTCCAACTGCTGGACCGAGACAGCTGCCATGAGCTCTCCAGAGCTTCACTCTTCACTGAGAGGGCACCTACCTGAATCCACAAGCTGTAGCCATCTTGAATTTGCCCAAGACTTACCAGCCCCAAACTCTGACATATTCAGCAAGCTTCCAGTGGCTCCATGACTTCTCTCCCCTGCATCATGTTTTAATAGTCATGAGCTTGCAACAAAATTCAGCTATTAAAGAATTTACATAAAACCTCAAATGTGGAGTAAGCCAGAAGTTGGCAACTGTAGTGCTGTTTTGCTAAGCAAGTACAAATAGAGAGGCGGACTCCAATTGGGCAGGAAAGAATTCTCAACTCTGTTAATAGGCCTTTCACATGTGAGATCTCTCAGATGTCTCAGATCAACAGGTTTGCCACTTGTCTTCTAATTTCCAAGGAAAAGCAGAGTAGGCAGACCTGGATTTCCATGGTACTTATTGTTTTAAGAATTCCCATACTAGAAAGAAAGAGACAGAAGGAGAAGGGAGTGTCATTTGTCATATAAGCATTGTAATTGCTCAAATGAATACTTTTGGTATTTTAATTGGAGTTCTCTTGGGGCCTCTTGGTATTTTGAAAAACATTGTGTTCATTTAGGAACCTCAGTTTTAAGTTGGCCCTTAAATCTCACAGGCTGGATAAAACCTCCCAAGTTCGAGTGCAACCAACTCTGGGAAATCTGGCCCATAAGGACACTTCCATTTTCCATATCCTTCCATATGGCTAACGGTACTTGAAGAGTAATCACCACTAGTTCCCTCTCCACAATCCTGCTGGCATTCTGGAAGTCTCTGTTATGGAACCAGCATGGCTCAGTAATGTTATTGATGAGGTTATAGATTAAAAAGTATGTGTTTTGGATGTACAGTGGTGAGCGGATGCATGGAGGTGGGAAGAGAGTGTTAGGATTCAAAATGAATTTGGAGGCTGGAAAAATGTCAACGTTTTCTTCTCTCAGACAAAATGCACTTCCAGCAGTTTAACACAAAATAGTGTGCAAAAAAGGGTTGGGGAGATGATCAACTAGATAATAATTATCGAAGATGTATCTGAGAACTGTAGTAGTTCACAAGCTGAAAGTGAGTCAGGAATATGTTTGCCTTGCATAAGAAAGGACTTGTTCTTTCTGTTCTAGTTGCCATGCATACAGCTTTGGCTAGAGACTGGTATAGTTGTGAACACCTTGGAAAGAATCCAGAGGAAGGCAAGGAGAATGATCAGAGGCCTTGCAAACATGACTTAGGAGGAATGACTGAAAAAACTAGGGTTCTCTAAAGAAGACTAATAGAAGATGTAATACATGAGTGTGCAAAAGCTGTGAAAAGAAGAAATGAATAACGTATCCTCTGCATCTGTGGGGCACAGGAAGAGAAATAATGAGTTTAGCTTGTGTCGGATGACTTCTGGCTTAATGTTGTTTTGTTTTGGTTGGTTGGTTTGTTGGTTTTTTTCTTGTTTTGTTTTGGTTGGTGGTTTGTTTTGTTGTTAGGTTGTTTATCTTTTTAAAAAATAATAATTAACTTTAAAAAAAAAAAAAACACCACTAATGTTCAGGGAGGTGCTGAAGCTTCATTTTGGATGTCTTTAGATACACATCTGCCAGAAATAACAGTATAATTGATCTTGCTCTGGGACTTAGGCTGCACTAAATACCTTTTTGAAGTCCTTTCTGCCCTTATTTACTGTGATTCCCTACTTCTGAGTGCTTCAGGCTCAGTACACGGCTTGCTTTTTCCTGCTTCTCTTCTGTATATCTTTCTGCCTATCTGTGAAAGGCCAGGGTACCTGGTTTGGAAATGGTTTGATAGCTCAGTTTTCCCGTACCAATTGGCACAGTGAATTTGATTTAGAAACCTGTACGTTCCTTGTAGAGCTACATAATCTGAATTCAGTTTTCGGCAACTTTTGTACCACTGAAGACATCTGAATTCCACTTTTGGACTCACTGTGCAGTAGCCACCCTGCCAAACCTGCCCAAGTGCTGATTTGTGTGTTCAGTTATGAGTGGGACACTCTTTGAAGATATGTATGTTTGAACATTGGTTTGGCTGCATTAAAGAAAAAATGAAGACATGGAAATATATTAAGCAGTGCTAATTAGCTACTAGAAGCTTGGCTGAGGCACTCTAAGGAACAAGTGCAAAATTTAGTTTTGGACAACATTTAACTATTGTATCTCTGAGTATTCTTCAAATACTAATTCATATAACTCGCCTTATATTTTAAGATATTGTTTTTTGCAGGAAGAATGAAGAAGTAATTTTAATTTAAGTAATTTTATTTATACACACCCCAAACATACTTATATACCCAGGGAGCTCCAGTTGCAGTGTAATGAGAGTAACATGAGAACCTTAAGATCAGGAGTTCAAATTTATATTTGTAAATATTCCACAAACTTCTAAAACACTTTTCAAAGATGTTTATTATCTCCATTTTCTGATTGATGGAGTTGTCATATTTTTTAAAAACAAACCACACGAGTATTAACAGAGAGAGTTTTGCCTATGTACAAGAGCTTTATTACTTGAATGTTTGAATGATCATAACTGTTAAGATAACTGAAGCAAGAAACTTAAATATGTGGATAGGAGGAGGAGAAAGGTAAAAAGCCTGCACATATCTATTCATTGCATCTAGATACAATCTAGATTATTATTTTTACTACACAGTAATGGCTGCTCATATAAAAAGCCAAATGGGACCATGAGCAATATGGCAAACTGCTTTTGTTTTACAGGAAAGGTTTGGGTATTTGGGAGATGATGCAGACTTTCAAATTCTTGAAAAAAAACATTTATACTGTCCAAAGAAAGTTTTGTTCTATGTGATCAAGTTTCTTACTGGCATGAAATGCTGGAAGTGATGGGTGTGCAGCAGATTCATCTATCGACTCGCATATTACCAATAGGTTATAGCACAGTTTAGTCTCTTGATATGATCTCTTCTATTCCATTCAGCAAAAAGTCTTTCAAACTTGTTATTATTTCTGGAAATAACTCTTTTAGAGAAGCCTGGCAAGTATCTATTGATCCAAGACAAATGTGGAAACACAGGGGATTTTGGGTAAAAACAGATCAGAAGTAACATTTCTTCAGTTATGTGATTTAAATGTGTGTTCATGCAGTCTTTACTCGAGCATGCTGCCATCAGCCTTAGCTGGGATTTCTGTAATGACGTCTACAAGGAAGGATTCTTATTTCCTCTGTTTGTTCTTTTGTTTTTCAGTAGTTGATTCTGGAGGATATTTAATGATTAACTGATTACTAAGAGTAGCTCACCTTTACATCAAATTAACCTGGTAAGATTATTCACTCCAGGATAACAGGTTAGGGTTAAGGTTTGGGAACTGAAGGCTGTCAGCACTGAAGTCTTCATCCAGAGAGCTCAACCACCAGTGTGATCCATTTTGCTCTCCTGGGCTTGGGGTGGGGGACTAGAGGCTGTCAGAGCTGGGTTTCCCATGAAGGCTGCCCAGCCTGGAGACCTGGGATGGGGCCTGGTTTAAAGAGCTACTGCTTGTAGCACAGTGCACGCTTGGGCTTAGAAGGACTGGGTCAACAACTTAAAGGAGAAGTTCTCATTTTTAACAAACAAAAACCTCATCCCAGTGTATTTTAAAGCCATTCTATTTACAATTACTATAGAAAGTCAATGTGGTGTTGCTGTTGAAGTGCTTTCTAGCAGGAAACAAACCCCACCTTTCTTCAGTGAATTGTGAGCCACACCTGGTCTAATCTTTGGTGACTTGCTGTCATTTTAAATGATCAAACTCAGTTTCAATAGTAAGCAATAAGTGCAGTAAAGCTTAGATAGTATCTTTTGGTTAGTTTGCCCATTTGTTTCTTCTGACATTTTAAGTAAAGAAATTTATTTTTGTAAGCTGCTAGAGAAAAGATAAACTAAAATTATTTTTTCTTTGGGAGAGTTATTTGATCTGCTAATATATTCTCTAGTGCAACCATATTGTCAATTGCTTAACCCTTTCATCAGGGAAGGAAAGAGGATAAAATAGTCTCTCTCTTGCTTTACGGAGACTTCCCAAAGCACTGTGCTTCACTAGTTGAAAAGAAAAAGAAGGCAAAAGGTATGTGTTTCCCAACACCATTGGTATCACGTACATGAAGAATGAATTCCTCACATAGCAAAAGAGCTGAAAGAAACGTCCTTGGAATAACTAGATTAGTGGTAACTCTGTTGATCTGACTAAAATGGGATGGGAGTGAGATTATTTTAGGAACAGCTAGGATTAGGTTTGTGGTTTCTAGAAAAGATTAATTTCTTATGAGGCTTTCTTCCTGCTGTGGGAGAAATGAAGTCAAAACTGGGCATGAAAACAGTTACAACTGCTGCAGAGAACTCTTTCCAAGATGTGCACGTGCAGGAGGCTGGGGAGATGGGAGGACACTGCTTCCATTTCTCCCTCCTCATATTCTGGTTGCTTGGGACCTCGAAGGAGAGAGAATAGCTTTGCTGCAGTGAGGTCTTAAGAGAGACAGGATGGAGCTGAATCTTAAGAACTGGGTCTTTAGTTGCTCTTTGGAGCTGCTTGTGTGTGTGTGTGTGTGTGTGTGTGTGTTGTAAGCACCATTCTCAAAATCTCCAGGGAAGGAGAGGGTGTTTTTCCTCACCTTTTGGAGAGTGTTTTTGCCTTTTCTAGGTATGGATGTAGGTCTAGAAATTACTCTTGATAGTCACTGGGTTCATGGTCTGATTATTTTTCCTGTTCTGAGCTGTAAATATGAAGATAAACAGCTATCTCTTTATTCTGAGTCCTTAACAGTAAATGCTTTTCTAGCAGCATTACATAAAGCTGAATAAACATTTAGCAAACTGTGTTTAAAAGACATTCTGAGGGCCATGGCTTCAACAGGAACCAGGGATACGTTGCTGTAGCTTCTGTGGTATAGCACCAAGAGACGAGACTGACTGAATGTGAAAACTGTGATGGCCACAGTTATTGCAGTATATAATCTAACATGAAAATCCAAACAACTGGGACCCACCCAGCATGCAAAAAGAGTTTAATGGGACTAGAGGGACCAGTGGACTTGAAACAGTGCTGGTTTTGCTGAAATCTGAGTCTGCACTGGGGGTGGGGGAGTAGCTGGCATATTATCACCACTGAATTGCAGTTTATTGTTTTATGGAATTCTCAGCAATTCCTGCTTCTACCCATGTCTTACTAATCAAAGTAAAGAATTGTGCTGTAAGTCACAGGGTGTTCCTTCTGTACCATTTGCAAAGGAGGAGGGATTTGCTGTGTCTTCCAAGGGGTTGACAGTGTTACTGTCCCGTGTTTCCTCACGGAAACAGCCTCCATTTTATTGTGGGAAAAACACTGCTGGGACACACCTGTGGGAGGATGGACTCCAAAGGGATTTAGTGTTTCAAATGCCTTTGGCTGAGAGATGGGAGCACTTCTAGTGCTCTTCCTGTCCATCTTGTTTAATAAATTCATCCTTCCTTGCAAAGGAGACTTTGCTAAGAGGACATTAAGTCCTCAGCTGAATCACTTTCTATGAAGGACTATACAGGAGCTTTCTTGAGTTTATTCTACCTCAGATGGTGGTGTTGAAGAAACTGTTACCTAGTAAGAAATGCTTCTTGAATCAGTCTATTTTTTTTCCTCTCTTAAATGCTAATCTTCTACTGTGTTCTTAGCACTTTGCATTTACATGACACTCTTCATCTAAGGCTTTTAAGATGCAGTGTGTTATAACTTTGTTGAAAGTAAGAAAATTTTACCTTAGATACATGTTTTTAATTAGACTAAACAAATAGTGATGAAATCATGGCCCTGGTTTCTGCAGGCTGATCCCACTGATTGAACCCAGCTCTCTCATGAATTCTTTGTGAAACAGGGGCCTAACTTCAGATGCTTTTCCTCTGGAAATGAAGGAGCTCAGCTGCACCACATGATTAGTTTTTTAAGCAAATAACTTTTTTGGCTATCAATGGAGGGAGCCCAGGAGGAATGACCTGCAGGTGTGGAGGAAAATTTAACTTCCCAGCCATGCAGTACTAATTCTTTGTTCTGCTGATGCAGGATTAAAGCTCAATGGGAAGGAAAAACATCAATGAAATTTAAGGCTTTGTCTATACCAGGGTAGGATTTTTATGTTCTCAGCACCCATAACTGGGACCAGATTTTTCGGTACTACTCAATTCCCACTAGATTGCTTAAGTATATACTTGACATTAGAAACAGCTCAACACCAAATGCAGTGAACTCCTTAAAATACATCCACTTATTTTATACCTAAGTTCTCTTTCCAGAAATATAATTCTTAATTTTTTTCCACATTCTTATTACCCCAAAATATCACATAAAAAGTGTAGTGTTGGTGATGCTTCTGTGAACCTAAAGTAGTTGCAATTAATGATGTGTTGTCACTGTTGCGGAAATTCCATTAGCAAAAATCCCAAAGTAGACCAAATCTAGAGGTAAACAAACTGTTTAGGAGAGAAATAGTGATTATTAAAACTGTATCTCAAGGTGCTGTGGAAACCACAAAAAAACCCACAAAAACCCACAAAAACTCTGAAGTTTAGAACATTCTTTTATTAGTAATTCATATTTCTTATTTCTGGGATTTGGATTGATCTGAATAGATAATTGTAAACATGAAGATTTTTATCCCCCAGTTTTTTATTCTAGAAGCAGCAAAGTAACTTGCTATAGAAAGACTGGGTTTGGCCAGAGGTATAAACTGTCTGTTGTTGTCAGTTAAAGTGCTTGCGTTTGTCAAGTATACCTGTATATAATATTTGAAGGAGATGAATTTGATGGGTCATAACTCATAGAATCATCAGCACTCTGAGGTCCCATTAATCTAATTCATCTTAAAAAAAAAAAAAAAAAAAAATCAGTCAAATTTGAATGAGTTGACAATACTACAGTCATTTCTGATCCTCATGGTTTTGAATTCTTCTGGAGCCAAGTTAGTGCTGTAGAATTGTGCCCTCCGGCAGCTTCTGTCTGAGGCTGAAGAGGGTGGGACTTCCCCGAAAGCATCGCTGACCTGACACCTAGGTCTGCTGGTGAGATGGCTTTACAAATAGTACTTGTTTCACCTGAATGGGAGGGGTCATCCTGCTGTAATTATAAAGTTTGGCTTTGCTAATGTAGCTGGGAGCCCAGGAAGAATGCTTTGCTATGTTGCTACACAAACACAGTGATCACGGGCACTGTGGAAGCATAGCCTGATTGGATGGTGCAACTAGATTGACAGGTTTCCACTGCTTATGTGATTCTTTGTGGTGAGGGTCAGTATACTTTGAGTTTTGCAATCTGCTGAAGAAGTCTGTTAGTTAAGATTCCCCTTCAAGGGGCTTGGAAGTTGGGGGGGCTTTGGGGGGGGGTTTGTCTTGTTTTGAAGATATAATGAGGACTTTGCACTGGAAGCCTGCAGCAATCCTGTTATGCTGTGATTAATGTCACTGTATAATTCTGACAAGATGAAGCCCTCCCAGGGTGCTCATTCATCATGGATCTCTCTATAGCTCTTATTTATTTATTGAACAACATGTAAGCACAGTTCCCTTTTTTGTTTAATGTATCAGCATTTCAGTGTATGTGGACTTCAAGGTTTCAGTTTTGTTGACAATAATGAGATCATCCAGACAATTATCGTTTGATTTTCACTTCACTAGTGAGGAAGATTAAAGAAAAGTTAAGGAGCTTTGTCTGTTTCCTGTTACCCATTTACTGAGGGGGAAGAAAAACTAACTGTTTAAAATGTATAAATTATGAGACTTTAGATCATGCTCAAACAGTACGTGAGAAGACTGCATACCATTAGTTCATGGGAGTTTTGAATGGGTCAAGCTGGCTTTCTGCTTAACTCAACCATGATTTGGATCCCCACTTAAACAGCATGGATGAGTTAAGGGCCAGCGTGTATCCTGCATGTGTACTTTGTGTTAGCATTTGTCCAGCTCACACACCATCAAGTTCTTCACAGTGCAGAAATTCATTACTTGCAGAAGAAGGATCTGTATCTAGCACCAGCGTTTTGTTAAGGCATCGAGGTTCTTGCAGTCTCCCTCCATTGCAATCTTTCATTTGGAAGTTAAAAATGAATAACATAAAAATGAATAACATAAAAATGAATAACATAAAAATGAATAACATAAAAATGAAAACATGGACTTGTAATGGGATGCCACACAAGATTCCAAAATGAGGAACATGGGTGTCATAGGTCAGGCTAAGAACAAGGACATTGGCCACATTCTTTAACACATTGGAAACTGCTCAGATACTGCTGCGATAGGTGATGTATGAGTCTGAAAAGAAAAGGATCTCAATACAGTAGTAATGCTACACCTACAAGAAAAAGTACTGGTATGGACACTGAGATCAGACAGAAAATACCAAAAAGTTAGAGGGGATTCAGAAAAGAGCCACAAACATAATTAAAGAGCATGGAAAGACAATGGCAGGAAAAGATGAAAAGAACTAGATGTGCATAGCTATATGATGATTAAGAAGGCATATAAGCATCTACAGCTAATTGAAGGGTATAAATGTAAAGGAAGGAGCATAACTGTCTGGGGTGTTATGAGGGCTTGTAACTGGGAGTAGTTGGATGAAATTAATCAAACAAAAATTTAGGTTGGGAAATTTCCAAACAGTGGACCATATGTTCCCTTCTGGCATAAAAACGTGTGAAGGGGAACAAAACACTCTGAAAGCCATGTGGCTTTTGAAGTGCAGCTGTTGTTCCACATTCTCTCCTCTGCTCTGTGAAACTAAGGGCCAGGGCCAGGTTTCTGAAGTGCACATACTATCAACACAAGTGTTAGAAAAACCAGGAAATCACTAGTTAAGCTTATCCACCCCTTGAAGTCCCAGTTACAAGTTGTACCTTTGCCTTTCAACCTTGCCCATTTTTACTTTCCATATGTCTCCTCCCTCCACCCAAATCTTGACTCCCACTGAGACAGAGTGTTTAAAAATTTATGTTTTTGCTTTGTTGGGAAAGTTGATGGAGGCTTTGAAGTATGTGATTAATGTGTGGGCAGCCTTTCAGTTCAGGTTATGTTCAAGTGTGCAGTATTGTAGGATGGATAAAGAAGGGAACTGTACAGTGTGTAACAGTGTAGCAGTGTTTACTACCAGTCCTGATAAATAATTTTAGTACCTCCTTCCCCTTCAACAGCTAATGTATGTGGCTGAAGTCACCACACTGTATGGAGGACAGAGTTCTTCATGGTTTCTAGTTAATAGGTAGAAGTGCTGTCCAGAAAGAAAGAAAGAAATTCATTGTTATGCCATGCTAGGATAAGGACTCGGTTACATAATTTCTAGGTTATTTTGTCCTTGTAGACAGTACAAATATGTGAGTCACCTCCACTTACTGGGGTTTGGGGTTTTTTTTGTGTGTGTAGTGTCAGTTTGTTGTTTGCTTTGTTTGGTTTGTGTTGTGCTTTTTTTTTTTGGTTTTTGTTATACAATGTTAGAAAGACCACAAGTAACTATTTTTGCAAACCTAAGAATAACTCTTGCTTTTTGATGGGATTCTCAACCTTACGTTGTTCCTGATGCCCTCCAAATTGCCCTGCCAAATGCTTCCTAACTTCCTTCTGCTCCACACTCCCCACAGCTGCACTCTAGATTCTCCAGTGAAGAATTACTATGTCATGTTTGGGGACTAAATCAAGTCATTCATATATTTCAGCAAGACTGAAATCTATTTGTTTAAATGCATGTCTCAACATTAATTATACAGTCATTGTTGATTTCTTCTCAATAAAAGCCCACAAAGCAGAATACATCTTGAAGTGATGCTATTTTGATTTTTCTGTTTGTGTTTTTCAAAGGGAAACACTTTGTCCAAAACAGTTCTCCTATTTCTAGATTGTAAAGAGACATTGGTCATCAGAAAGCAGGCCAAAGAAGCTTGAAGTTCAGAGTATTCAAAGCAAAGTCTTTTGAAAATTTGCATTTTCCACAAAAGCAATTAGATTTAGATGAAATTTGCCACTGATAAAAAGAGGTAGGTTTTTTTTCTGGCTTACAGTACCCATCAGTTTGGCCAACAGCAGTTCAGGGTAGTCTTTCTATTAGGCTGTAAAAGCTATAGACCGTCTAAGCATTATTGGTGATAAATTACTGACAAAAGTAATTGCTCTGTTTTATAAACATTTAAGAGACTGTCAGTAGCTTTGAGTTTTCTTTTATCAGTACATGCAAGTAAATAACAGCATATTAGCCAAAACCTAGCAACAAGTCTTATTTTATATTAATTTTAATATTCTCAAACACCAAACAATAAAATAAATAGACCTGCACACAGACTGAATTAAAATTTCATCAAAAGCACAAAGGCAAGAGAATGCTGAATTAACTGAACCTTTGCCTCCTGCTGTGTATCTAGATGTTGCTGGAGTTCACTAACCTTGATTAGTGTTGACACCAAAGGCTATATGTTATTGTAGATCAACTCGCACAATTACTGCTGACATCTTTAATCTAGCTTTTTAAGCAGAAGAAGATATAACAGACAAATTCAGAACTGATGTGCCCATTTTTAACAGGAAGAGTAAATTAACCACTGGGACAATTTATCTAAAAACAGATTGGTTTCTCCTTCACTTGAAGTCTTTGTATGGGTATCTTTTTTAAAAGGTGCTGTAGATCAAAGATAGTGGTTTTGATGCAGAAGTTAATGGTTGCGGTACTTTTGCCTATGTTACCCAGGAGATCAAATACAATGGTCATAACAACCTATTTTGCTTGCAATATCTAGTGATTCAGTGAGTGAATTATGTATTCAGCAAAATAGCTATAGACAAATCTTGAAATATTTGGCTTTAATTTGTTTGCTGTTTATATGAGATGTGCTTCAGCATTTTATGTGAAGAAAAGCAGTGTCTAGATGAAAAAAAAATAAGATTGACATTTTAACAGACATACTGCTTCACCTATGTTATTTCAATGAATTGAAAGGTTTCATGATTATGTTACCACATGAAGTTCTTTAAAACAAAGAAATGAGCTCACAATTGTAATAATTTCTATCATGTTGTCAAGATTTTTCTGACTTCTAAAAACTGCCTTAAAATGAGTTCATGGGCATAGTGAGGTATTTCCTTTTCCATTTCACCAGGGTAGTATAACAGAGAAGTTTGATTAATCTCCAGACATAAAATTTGAAAAGAGCATGTATAGTGAGTTTATGGGCTTTTTGTTTTGTCTTATTTTGATTTTATTAATAAATAAATTGACCCAAGTCAATTTGTTAACAAAGCAGACCGGGACTTGGTGAATCACCTTGATAGGTTTCAGACATGACTTTCTAATTCGTTGCAGTTCTTAAGCTATTGAAAGCAGAAAGCAAATAAATTATGTCTTTTAAAAACAATAACAGCAAACTCGTGTCTAATGAGTTCATGGAATGATTTCAAAGTAACATTGCCCCTGGTGGAGAAAGGGGAGCTGCCTGCTTTCCAAATGGGCTGCACCTGTGCAGCTCTCACCCAGGTTAAAAACATATCAAAGAGTTTCATCTGAGCAGGGCGTTCTGGGACGTGCTAAGTGGATTCAGAACTTGGAGGAGGTTCAGCACTCCTGGCATCATGTGCTGTGTTACTGTTGGTCCTTGTTTTCTGTTAATTGTGATACTGCCAGAGAAAGACCTTTGTTTCTGGTCTCATATAAATAAATAAATAAAGACTCTGCCTGCAGGCACAGGATCTGATGCCTTTTCTTGCTGTGGATATGCAGTCATCTGGTTTTGGTGCTCAACATCTAATATCTGGCATATGGGCAGAGCGCAGCATTCTGCACAGCCCCCTTGGCCTCTCATAATCAGCAGTTGAGATCCATTATTTCAGCAGCTGCGCTAGTATCTGTGAGCATGGCTGCCTCGCTCTGCAAAACTGAAGATGTGTGGCTGTGGCCTCTCACGTAAAAATGTTAAGAAAATCATTATTACCCTGGACAGATCACATTGCCAATTCTGCAAAATGGCCAGTGTCCTTAGGGAAACACATGGGGTGAGACTCTCTGTTTTCTAGTGCTGAAAACCAAATTGAAGAGTGATAAAATGAAGGATCAATCCCAAATTTTGTAAGTACTGCACATGTATATGCCTTGAAGGACATATTTGTCTTCAGGAATGCAGAATGCTTGTGGCTTTTTCCTCAGTTTGTACTTCCTCTCGTTATCTGGCGTGCTTAAATTAACAGAATTGGTAGAAACCAGATATTGGAAATGTGAGTATTGGTCAGGTCTGATTGTATTTCTCATGCAAAATACATTCAAAAAAGCAAAACTGATGTACATCTTCCATCATGTTCCACCTCTGCCAATAATAGCAAAGTTTTAATAAGTTGCATCAGTAACAAGCTGTTGGAACTAAAAGATGCTAGGAGGAGGCTGGTAACATTCCGTAAAGTAGCTATTACAAAAATGCACATATTTTTAAAGATGTATTTAAATTTCAGAATAGTTCCCCTACAAACAAGAAGTTCTGGTAGAACATGTAGCACCATTGCCCTCACCAGCTGCCATATTTTTAACAAGAAAATCAGAATCATTTATCTGTACACATCTGCTTCCCTGTTCCAAAATTATATATCCCATGATGTACAGAGAGGCTGAGTTAGCAATGCCTGTAGAAACTTCAATGTTTGTACATGTATTTTTTTGGTTTTAGACAAGCTTACTTATTTCATTCTTTGCAATTCACCTCATTTGAAGAGGCAGAGCCATTCAATTGTCTAGTTACAGGAGAATTACACGTTTATTTCATGACAATGTTGGCATATAACAATCCCAACTAGAAGCATGGTCTTGAGGTCATTTATTCCCTGGAACATGAGGACTAGGTATGTGAATAAGCCTCTGCAGGACGAGTCTACATTCTTGCAAGCTTAATGAGACTGAGGGGATTGTAAGAATGGACAGCTACCTCTTAGCCAAGGCTCGCTTTGAATGGAGACAATTTTATGCAGTGCTCTTTAAGTCTCTACTATCTGAATTGCAATGGCTATAATGCGTGGCTTGGAAAGAGGAATAGCAAGGCCCCACTGTAGCTAAGCCTGGGAAGTGCAACTGAAATAATTTCATTCTTTACATATGAATATTCTTGAGCTCAAGGTCAACATTTTCTGTATATATATGAACCTTGATTAGATGTAGCAGCAAGGTAGCAATCCTAAGAGTGCAGGAATCACAGTTACCATCTTCAGTTTTTTTCCCAGGATCTGTGCTGTCACACTATGGTGTACAGCAGAGCACATCCGTGACTTCTTCCTGTGAGCTGCCAGCCACAGTGCTGAGTGCCAATGAGTGCCTACAGGCTACTATGGATGATTCCAGGCTGCCTGACAGCTGAAGTTCTGAAATTACAAGCTCCAGTAAAGCCATGGGGTGATCGCACAAATCGTCAGTTTTGAGTATCACTTTTCCTCCACCTTCTGATTTTTTAACTCTAAAGGAAACAGGATAACTCCAGGTGGAGTGATATCAGCTAGACTGTTCCCCATAGTTGCTGTGTACTCACATAATTTGAGTTTTCAATGCAGTGTAGATGTTACTGCCCCTAACTCTTCTGTCTTGAGGTCTTTCACTACCCTGGACATCTTTTCCTCATTGTTTGCCTACTCCTTTTTCATACCTGTGTTATTCCCAGCTTTCCTTTTCCTAAAATGTTTCAGTGTGTGACAGGAGGCAGGGCAAAGAGTGGTGTAGCTTACAAGGTGGAAGCATGGAGACATGTGGAGTGAAAGCAGCTGAGCTTCAAGCTGTGAAAGATATGGTGAAAACTGTGTCTTTATTAGAGGCAGAATACTTCTCATGTGCAAGTGAAGATTATTTATAACTGAGGGATTCATGTCCCAGATCTATAAAGAAATAAATGAGGCTACCATATCCTTTGGAAGTGGAAAATAAGTCATAATGCATTCAAATTTTTAACTCTATCTATGAAGACATTTTTAAGTGTCAGTTTAGGTCATGAAACTGGAATTGAAACGGTGAAAGCGGCTGAAGCTTTTGCAGTTTCTTTAGACCTCAGTAAATATACACTGGTCATGCTCAGAAAGTATTACATTATCTTTTATTATCTAATGAACTCTCCTCTTCCATAGACTGTTACCTAGTTACTGAAAGTGAAAGAAAATCAGCTGTTTAAAATGTACGACTTACAACTCTCTGTTACATCCAGACAATATGCAAGGAGCCTGAATAAGCTAAACTGGTGTGTGCACTTGGTTTGTCCCTGAGTCAGCCCCTCACTTCGAGTATGATTTGATGGCCAAGATGCATCTTCATATATGTTAGGGGTGTTTGTCCAGTCCACACACTGTGAAATTCATGATGGTGTCAGCCTTCCTCTCAAAAATAATTTGTATGAAGGATTTGTATGTAATTTTATTCTCTTGTTAACTTCACCATTTTGGTCTTTGGAGCGGGGGGAGGTATTTCAGTTAAAAAGCAAATGCTTTGTGCAGGCAGAAAGGTGTTTCTCTAAAAGAGAAGTACGCTTACTAAAAAAGTCAGTCAAATCAACTAGAATGAAAGTGAAAAAAATCTTTCTTGTTTTGAGTGCAACTCAGATTTTGATGTTTGCTTAGATACAACTCTAGACAACACCTGGTTTTCATTTGCCAGCACCTGGTCAGCAAGACTTTGAAAGCTGTTCTCCCTCTCTCCCTCTCTCCCTCTCTCCCTTTTCCTTCATTGGAGCAGAATCCTGTATGAAGAGTTTGAGAAGAGGGGTGTAATATATCTTCTGCAAAGGGATTTTTTTCAGTTTCTTAATCTGCTGCAAGTCAGACAGATACCCAGTTAACTACTAGCCATTGTTCTAATCTGCAACATCAGGCACATAAAAAAAATGCCACTGACAATGGAACAGACAAGGTGGCTGAGGTAGAGACCCCATTCCTGAACAGCTTACTCCATTTGTTAGACTTACCTTTTTAAATTGAAATAGGTTGAAAAAATGTGCCCTTATGAGGCAATCTGGTACAGTGTAAACACAGTCTGATGAACAAATTCACATTCAGTTATGTGTGTTAACACTTAGAAAAAGATGTATATAAACCCCTTCATCTCTCTTCCTTAGCTTTTATCTTTGGTTCTGAAGATGTGAAATTTTAGGCTCTCCCACAAAGCCAGACAGTTACAGAAAAGAGACTTGTCTTTTGGAGAAATTCAGAAAAAAGAGAGCTGAAATAGCTATATGAAAAACAGTTTTCCTGATTTTAATAGTGTTTCTTAAGTAATGTCATACTACAGCCATCTACTAGCTAATCAATAGCTTGTGAAAAAATTCTTCATAGTGATGTTTCCTCTTGGCATTCTTTTCACATTAGGACCTGCCTACTTTTTATCCATTGTTCTTGCCTTTTACAGTAAGTGTGCCGCTAGACATGCTGAGATACGTAAAGAATATTTGCACTGTATTTGAACTCTGACTTGGGTGCTTAGAGACCAACTTAAGCTTTGTTCTTCTCACTTCTTACAGAGCTTAAACTACAGTATGTGATCTTTTAAATGTGGTCACTGAGCCAAGTTGTTTCCTCCCTAGAACATGCGTTAGGCATCAGCTCTCGCCCGTCATTTTCTGGGATTGATAACGTGCCAAGTGTTGAAGACTTGACTCAGTTCTTACTCCGACAAGACTCCCATGGAAATCAATGGAAGTTTTGCCTGATTAAATACTTCTGGGTTCCTCTCTAAAACACTTGGCTTATTTATATCAGGAATGTTTGGAAAAATCCAACATTTTAGCCCCTGTAAAGTAGGATTATCAGAATCTTAACTGATAGAGGACATTTCTGAAGGCAAAATAGCAAGGGGCCTGCTTGCTGGCAGTGGAACACTGCCTGTGTTTGAAAACCAAACCCAAGGGCTGCAGGACAATACATCACCTAAAATACAGTACAACTTATCTGGCAGTATCCACATATGGACAGCATGAGATGACAGTGTCTTCTTCCTCTGTAAGGTGATTTATCGATAACTTGTGTTATTCAGAGTTGCTTTGATACTGAACAATAGGCTATAAGATGTTATATAAAAAATGTTATTCCTTTTTGTGAAAATTAGAAAAACTACAGTATGTCCTTCTGTATGAATCTACTGCACAGTTAGTTTAGTAAAAATTTTGTTGCAGTCAATTTCGATGAATACCACAAAAACACTTTGGGATTAACATAATCATGAGAAATAAACAGAAATTAACTTTAATGGTCAGCTTTTTAATGTATGAGTGTCATCCAACTCTTATTTTATAAATATGCTTAGGTTTTCCTGAAAATTGGCATGCATTATGTCATACAATACATGTTGCTTTGAAAACAATATATGCTTTGCATTGGAAAAAGATGATGTCTGTATGTTCTTCATCAGTCTGCTGTGGAGTAAATCTAGTTATTTTGAGACACATGCAACTTTCATTTCATGGTGAAAGCAAAGGAATTGAAACACAGTTTTCAGACAGAGTGAGTAGTAACATCATATGAACCAGAATTAGATGTAATCTTTTAGTTTTTCTACTAAATTCTCATGTTGTGGAGTGTGAGAATTCCATTCTGTAACACTCAACCCTGGTGGTATGGGCATCCCAGTCAAGCCCTGCAGTTCCATAGATGGTAAACATCTTTGTTGTCTTTTCATCTGGAGCCAGAGTACATCCTTATGAGGTATGTGTCCTGGTCCCACTGTAGAGCACACTTGCCCTGAAGTGTAGACAAAGCTTATTTACAACAGCTTTGACTATGTGAACCAAGATCAGTTGGCCATTCTTTCATTGCCTGGAGAGCTGTGTCAAAGGTGTAGAGCCTTTGCTTCTGGAATGAAAGCGTATCACGTTTCTCTCCAAAGTCTTCCTCCAGCTGTCCAGGAACTACACAGAGAGATTGTGGGATTATGTCTACACTGTGTCACAAAGAGTTGGTAAAGCCTCCTGAATGCTATGACTCATGGTTTCTTTCCTGATGACTATTAGCCCAGCTGCAGATTTGACTTAGAGCATTCATATATTCAGGAAGAGTTGGCTTGTGTTATCTTTTGGCAGATTATTTTGCAGCATGTACGGTTTTCTTGTGTCTGGTCCATCCAGACTTATGAACAATAGCTTGGGCCCATGCTAAAATACCAGGCATGCTTCAGCAACTGTAGGCACGGTTTTGTACTATGATAACTGCCTTTAATTTTCCTGTCTTCTACTATCAAACAAAGCTTATGATCTAAGAACTGATACACTATTGCTGTGTGAACTGCACAGACATTACTTTTTCTCATTCCTCCAAAAAGTACAGACTTTGAGACGAGACAGACTCATAACATGGGCTTGAGTTTTTCACTATGAACCGGGGGTGGGCCAAGCCCTGAAAATTCATATTAAAAAGACAGGAAAGCTGACTTTGTGGCCATGCATTGTGACAGAGCATACAAAGGGTAAGGGCAAAAAAACCTGTTGGGGGTGAATTATTTAGGATGGGAGCCGCTGAGTTCAAGATACAACAGCCCTAGGCAAGAGCCCAACTGGCTGTCTGCAAAACATTGTACCCTGTCCCTACAAGAGCAAGTTGGGAGGGAAACCCTCCAGTTACCTCGCAGTTGTGTTTGGAATGAGATTGCACTGGAAGTTTTGAATGCTTCTTGCTTTAGTTCCTATATGGTCAATTAGCAAGGGGAAGATATATGTCAGAAGAACAGATGCAATGCTAACAACAGCTAAATCTGGGGAGGCATCATCTGGTCAACTGTTCTCCAGACTCTTATGTACAGAGAGTAGTCCTGAGGTCTCTAAAAACATGAGCAAGATTGCATCGTGAAATATGAACAAAGCTACTTTCTTTGGAGCAGGGTGACATATTTAAAGTCTTTAACTCTGATTTCTTTTCACCAGTTCATTTGTCTTTCCACTTCCCTGTCTAATACCTCTGCTTCCTCACAGTCCATGGATGCTCCTCACAGGCTAGCACCAGTATCTGCTAAAACAGAAAAAGTTGAAAAGCTTTATGCTACTTCCATTTTCTGAGTCTCTTGGAGTGAGTCTGTTTTATCTTCTTTTTCTTTCAGTTTGTATGCTCTTTTGGCAGGAACTGTTGGCCTGATTCAGATCTTACTCTTCAGTGTGTAAATCAGAACAAAGCCCCATGCCTTTGAGTGAGATATAGGAGCAAACACCCTGGCACGGTGTATGGCATTATGTACTGCCAAGAATTCCATTCGGATTCACAGCAAAAGGGAATTCTTAACCAGGTTCAGTTTATACAAAGGGCAGTTTGCTACTACAAGGGAAGTCAAATAACTAGAATGACTCAACACTGAAACAAAAGTGGAAGTGGAGATCACAGTAGTGAGTTTTAAAAGCATTTATTGGAAAGTCTATAGGAGGAGAAAGCGAAGAAGAGCACAGGAGTTGGTTCAGCAAAGACATGAACAGCCAATATAGACTCAATTTTCTGGAACATAGTACGCTGGTAAGACACCTGGTATTTTGACTATAATCCAATGATTATGCTTTTACTGTTGATTAAGGCTACACTTAAACTCTTAGAAAGGGGTGAAGGGATAGTGGCATCAGACTGAACAGAGAGCAGCCATGGTAGTTAAAGTCAGCATAAGTAAAAGCATAACTCTAAAACGAGTGATTTTCAGTTTTAAGGTTCAGTGTTGAGTTCAGCAATGATTTGAGCAGAGTATAGAAGAAAATATACAGCATTTTAAAGTAGATAGTCGTTAACACCACAGTGTTTAATTTTTAGGTTTGTACTGACACAGATATTTTTCTCTTGATAACATCTTTGCAATTTGCCCTTGATCTTAAAAGTGGGCAAAGAGGTGTCTTTTAGGGGAAAAAAACCCCACAAGCTCTGTTTCCTAATTTCTTTCTTTGCATTTTTGCAGTCAGTGCTTATATACATGTATAGATTTGCCAGCCAATCTATAATATATTATGATAGCTATATTGCTGCAAATCCTAGGTGAACTGGCCTATTTTGGAGTGTGAAGACATGAAAAATTACACTACTAGCAGTCTCGTGGAAAAACTTCACCGGGATAGTTCTGATAGTAAACTGCATTATGCAGAGAAATTCTCAAAGGTTGCTAACATTTGCTATCTCAACAGTTTCCTGCACTGGAAAGTTTGAAAACATCCTTAAGATCTGTTGCCACTGAAGCAGCATAAATCTGCTAGTAAAATCATGCCTCTTAGTCTCACTTGCTTCTAATACAGTATTGCTAAAACTGAGAGAGCTCTGTTTGTTTCACTTCAAGTGAAGGAAGCACTTTCTCATAATTTAGAATTTAACTATAGCATTTACCACCACAGAATTTTGTGGAAACAAAATGGATTCAAGAAAGCCTTTGTCTAATTAAGCACCATGGCTGGGTTACAGACTCTGAGTTACTAAGTTTCCACTTGCTGGAATCAGAAAAGACGATGGAGATAGACCTGTGCATGTCTTGTTCTTCCCTTAACAGCTTTTAGTGCTTAGAAACACGATACTGAATCATTAGCTTGACAAAGCGTTACAGATCCTACACTTTTAATACTCATGAGACTCTTCCCAGAGATGCTCAGTGAAAGACTGAGAAGCAGTGGTCACAGGTTGCACCAAGGGAAATTCTAAAGAGGTATAAGGGTAAAACATTTACAGGAGTTTGGACAAGATGACCTCCAGAGTCCCTTTCAGTCTAGATTTTTAAATAATTCTGTGATTATCAAACTGGAAGGAACTTGGCAGTATGCCCAAAACTCTACTATTGCCGGCAATATCCCCTTTCTGTCTCTTTGGTCTCTTTTACAAGTTGATCAAATTCCCTCTTCAAAGTAGTTGGTAGGGTCAGTGGAAAAAAGATATCTAGGGAGCTTTCCAGGTTCGGTGCATTGCTCTTTTCCTCTCCAGGGTTAGGTCCAGACTTGGTAATTTAAACAGCAGTTACATCTCATTTTTTTCCTCTTCACCTGGGACTAAAGACTAGATACCATCAATCTAGAGCTAGTGTCCTTTGACCCACACAACTGGAGATTCCCTGCCTGAGGAGACCTCTTTTTCCTCCAGTAACTGAAGAGTAATAGCAGTTTATGACTGTGTCAACAGAGAGGTTTCTAAATTAAACCTCAATAAGCCTACCAGAAAGAGATTAGGACTTTTTCATTAGTTTCCATGCTTCACCTCTTCATAAATACTGAACCTAAATTCTTTTTCCACTCATTTTGTCTTGTGTTTCCAGACTACCAAACTGAGGATCCCGTCTGGCCTGCAAATCCCCTATCACAGCACTCACTCTTACCTTGTTAGACAGCTGGATGAATTCTGCTCTGCTTTGCTGATAGAGTAGCCTTAAGATAGATACTCAGGGCTTTTCAAAAGTGCAAACATCAAAATAGGTGTTCCTCCATGGGAAAAAAAAAATCAATAAAAGAGTAATTTTTTTCATTCTTAGTCTTAAACCTGCACCATGTTTTGTAGAACCCAAAATCCCCATTATATGAGTTATATATGTGTGTCATATGTATTTCATGCATTTTCAGTATTTTTCCATCCTTTTCAAGAACACTTTTTGCTCTTTAGTTCCTTTAGTATTTTTCACCCATGAAATAGTTTACTTTAAAACATATTTTTTAAAGTTGACATTATTCTAGCATATGCAATATAGTTGTATTATGTGTTAAGTGTAGGTGTATTATGTGTGTACTTGACAGGAATATTTAATTTATATACAATCTAAATGTTAGAATTGTTGTGTTTGTTTTGTTGTTTTTTTTCACCTGGCCCATCACCTTACTGTAGTTCACAAAATACAGAAAAACTATTTGTGCTACTTTAGTTTGGAAAGGTTTTAATTTGAAAGTTTTTCTTACATCTTCAATCTGTACTTCATGTCACAAGAACAGTATCATCAGTCTTAGCTTTTTACATCTGCCCAGTCCTCCTCTTGCTGATTTCTGGTTGATTTAATACTCTTCTTGATGAGCAATTGATCCCTTTGTCTAGTCTCTCATTTCTCAAGTGAAAAGAAGTGACCCTAATAATGTCCACCCTCCATGCAGCCCAGCTGTGACAGAGCTCCCAGCCCATTGCACGCAGCACTTCTCCCTCACAGCAATTTGTCTTCACAGGAATTTCTTTCATAACCAAGTTTGGCTGCAAAGAAACAGACTGTGGCTCTCCCCTGTGGGTATGGAGCCACTATTTTTGGTGATTTTTTTTTTTTAATTTGTTATTTGGGTTTGTTTGGCTTTTGTTGTGGTTTTTTCTTCATTTGTTTGTTTTTGTCAGTGTTTTACGTATTTGGTCTCCTCAACTATATTTACAGAATCTGGTCAGAAAATGACACAGAGTTGAGCAGTTGCTGAACTGCTGCTTGTATCACTTTTTAACTGGGTTATCAGTTCACAGAGTGCTGAAACATGACATTCCTGCATTAGAGGCACAAGGAAAGCTTTTGATTTGAAGCGTACATTCTTCATATCTAAATATTTCTTTCTGATATTCATCTTGAGATTTCAAGAGGAGGTTAATTGGAGAATTATTTCATAGGTGGCTTTAGGCTTTATGCTTATTCTGCTCACTCACCATGTGATGGGCCTTTCCCATACCAGTGAAGTTCTGAGCTCTTCCACAGACCAAGGCACGAAGTCCAGTTGTCACTGTTCTGACTGCTGTCAGACAGCCTGTTTGAAGTATAGAAGCTGGTAACCCAGGGTAGGCTGCCAGAGAGTGGAGGACATCAGAATGGAAAAGTTCTGCTCTGAAAATCTCTTAATGTTGTGTCCTAGTGTTAAAATTCATGTAACTGTCAGTGTATGCAGACCAGGAGCTAAAGCTGTTCATGTGCTGTGTATGATAGCAGGGGAGCCTTTTGATTTTCTGAGTGGCTTTGCATAGATCCATAGCTGGTTCTTTGCATGATTAATATTATCTTTACAGTTCTAAGAACAGATAAGCTGTTCTGACCTGCAGCAGGATCATCATACAGATCTTCTTAACAGCTATTATACTGAATTTTTTTTTTTTTAATAGAAAATGCACTCACAATTCTGCATTAACACTGGGATTATTTTCAAGATGCAAACACCTTCAGAAGAGCCTTCAAAGTGACTAGGCTCATTTTATCTTTGTATCATCAAATATAATCTGGCAATGAGTTTATCTGCTCTGATCATCTTCTCAACATCAGTTATTGTTCCCCTGTAGTCACGGTGGGCTGTCAACTGCATGCAGTAGAGACTCATCTATACTATTAAATCTTTGTGGGTATCAAGGTTTTGCATACTTGCTGGATTGCTTTTAAGCTTGGTAAATGTCTGGCAACGATAACTGGATAACTTGTGGGTTTATGAAAACATCTGTATGGTTAATGCTTCAGTTAAGTGTGCCTGACTTCTTCGCAAGTACCCATTTAGTGAACTACTTGAGAAATCAATCCTCTTATAAACTACAGATCTATTTCAACAGAATTGGATCTCTGAGTCACTGTTGCCATTTCATATGGCTAAAACTTCTGGGGAGGCTTTGAAAATAAGGAAATGGAGGAGACTTGACTGGAAAGCAGATATTGGGAGGTGTTAGCCCATAGGTCCTTTGATAAATGCCCTATTTTGTAGTAAATTTTTGTCCTCTGAGCTGTATGAGTCCCATGTCTCAAAGACACAAAAGCATTCAAATGTCCTAGAAGCATTTGCTCTGGTTCTGGGACTAGCAAATCAGGGGCACTTCCCCTCTGTTTTGGAAGTTGGAAGTTCAAAATTGAAACCTGTTTTTCCTCCTTTGTGAAAGGAGACCATACCTTATTTTTGCTGCAGGTCTATCTTTGCTTGGTATTCACATAACAGGATGAGCAAACAGCTTCAAAAGACATAATGAAATATTAATTGTTGGTCATTTAGGAAAAACTCATTATCAGGGTCTTCAGTAAGACTAAAGACTTCATCTGAACTGACACACACTATAGATGTTTGTCAGGTTTACAGCTTCAGTGGACCCTTAACAGCAACAGCTTTAACCAGAGTATTTCAGTCTCTTAAAAGGCCCAGTAGTAACTCAGACATAGTTCCATATCCTGCACCTTGATTTCAATTTAAAATAGTTGGATTTCCTTCTGCAGTGGAAAAAGCTTTGACCATGATTATCTGAAGACAAACTGGATATTGGTGTGGAGTGCTTCATTTACCAGGTGATTTCACTGTGGCATACTGTTCTGATACAGCATCCCTCTTACCTAAGTATTTTAGCACTCTATATGTTATTCGTAAAAGAAAAAAAACCAATGTTGTTCCAGTCAATGAAGTGGGAACATTTTCAGTTGTGTAAATTCTGGGTATACTCATGCTTTTTGATGAGCCAATTCTTTCAGGTATATTTATCTTAGATATTAACAGATGCACAAGGAGCCATCTGTTTTTTTGTCTTATATAGTTTTATTTGGATGACTTTAGCTGGTAACTGCTCTGGTTGAGATAGCATTTGCTGTAATTTTTCAACCTAGTGATAATGGACAGAGCATTATTGCCATCCTTATATGTGAGCCTGTTTGTGGTTTAAATCTATAAAGCTGCAGCAGCAATGCATGGCTTGTTCAGATCATAAATTTGCTGTCCTGAAAATTCAAGTAGAAATTCCCTAGTGATCTAAAATCTGTTGCCAGGAGGTACAGTACTATGAAACAAACATTACTCTAGTAAAGCTCTGCTCTTAGTTCTGTTGTGTGCTCACCCTCCATCACTAGACTCTGGGTTCCATCTGTAAGAAGTTTGACTCATGGATAGGCTAGAAGAGGAGCAGTTTTGTGTGTGCATTTGTATGTATATGTGTATAGAAGGGATGAATGAACTCTTCAAATTGCCAAATCATCACTTGCTGACCACTAAAAGGGTTTCTTTTTCTCATCCAACCTATGCTGAAGTTTTCATATACTGGCAAACTCACAAATAAGCCTCCCATACCCTTCGAAGCTGTGTATATAAGATTACCTGGGGAACTGGCCAGGTCTTTTTAGGGGCATTTTTTTAATGCTACCAGGCTTAATGACTTCATTTACTGTTTCAATTGTTCCCATTTACTGTTTGTGTGTGTTTGTTATTTCCCTACCATCTGAATTGATTGCTTTTGCTAATTGCTCAAAAATATCTCAAAATGTCTTAGGCTCCCTCTTTCCCAAAATACAGACCAGGCTCTGTGTTGTACTGCCTCAGCTCACAGTAGTCAGTTGGCATCTTTTTCAGTTTGATTTACTTTCCAGTTCAGTCGGCTACTGAAAGGGAACAGTTCAGGTTCAAGTTATATGGGCAAATCCAAAGCCTCTTGGAATGACTATGGCTTCTTTTTTCTCCTCTGACCTTGGTCTGGAAGTCCAGATGCATCTTAGTGTGTATAAACTGGTTCAGAGCCGGTTTATCCTGGAAGACTTTACTTCAATATGCTGAAAACACAACTTTCCTCAAGTCCTTTGCCAGTGCAAGTGGGGTCTCTTCCTTCTCTCCTGACTTCTACCTCTTATTCATGCTGTGGCCAGCTATAGCCTGTGCTGGGACTGGTTCAAGGCTGGTGTGGATTGGAATGATCCTCTTTTTGTGAGGGGAAAAAAAATGTGCAGCATCATTGGTGCTAGATCAGACTAGCTGACTGCTAAAAAACCTCCTGCCCTTTTTGACCATCTTGTAAGCCATTCAGTTGAGTTTGACATTGAGCTGAAAAAATGCCAGAGCTTGCACTTTGGCTTACCAGGAATAGCAACTTGAAATTTCTGTGCTTATACTTCAGATCTAAAGCCACTAATCCCTTTTTGACCTAAGAGTCTTGCCAATTTTAGCTTGTTTCTGTTGGGAGGAGAAGTTGACTATGGAGTGAAGTATTTTTCTGGGACAAATCTGTTTAGTTACAAAGAATATGCACTCGGGCCTGTTTGCCTGGGCACAGCTGGGATTAACAACAGGACTTGGAGATCCAGGCCTTTTTCCAGACAGTCATCTATTCTAAAACTCTTAACTCTTCTTAGATCATACCACCTCTGTTTACTTTGGATTTCTTTTGTCTGCCTTCATTTTTTTCTTTCCCTGCTTTTTTCACATGCTCAAAGATGCAGAACAAAAAAAAAGTACATACCCCTCTGTCATTGCATTTCACTCCAGTTCAATTTCTGCCTGCAAGGCAGCCTCTTCCCAAGTTTTTCCAGGACTGTTTTCTTTCAGCTGCTACTTAACCAAAGGAAAGCTAATGGAAATTATCTCACAATCAGTGGAATGACTTGTTTGGTGCCAACCCAAGTATATTGAAACAAGAATTGTCCATTGACGTTCACTAGAGCAAACAGCCAACAAATGGAGTCACATTTCTGTGGGCATATTCTGGAAGCTGGTGTGTGTCTGCAGAAATAAGCCCATTTAGGAATTAATTGTCATGATGAAAGTTATAGATGAGTTTATGGAAGTAGAATGAATGCATCGCTTCAACTTGGTAGAATGGTGCATCACTTTTGTTCATCTACCCAAGAAAGGCCTTGCCTCAGGAATATATGCCCATGAAACTGAGCTGGGAATGACTTACTCTTGACTATATGTTTTTTGGCTATCTTTTAGGGTTTGGGGAAGAAGGTGGAGGGGGATGTTCTTAACAGGATGGTGTGTCAAAGATTGTCTCTTACTAATTAATTTTAAAAGAGAATACTCTAAAAAGGAATCTGTTTAGTGAGCACAAGAGACAATGAAGGGCTTAACTATAGAGATGATCAGGAAATATATGTTTGATCCTCAAATTAAATCAATGGAAGCTGAAAAGAGAGAGAATTCTGAGGCAAAATTCTGTCTTTTCCAGTTTAGTAATGACATTTTCTTCTAAGTTCATGATCTTTGTATGCTGTGAAAAAAAAAAAATCAATTAAAATGTTTATTTTACCCAAAAAAGAGGATTTTTTTCACTATTCAAGGTAAAAATCCATTAAAATGTTTGAGTATTTTACCCCAAAAAAGATTTTTTCACTGTTCCAAGGTTGAATAACAAATTTCATCCAGGCTCACTACATACATAGCTATGACCTAGGATGGATGTGTTCAGAATAAAAGTGATTTTTGATGCAACCCATAAGTTTGCAAGGATGCTAAATTACTCATAAAAAAAATTACAAAAGGAAAATTAAATGTAGCATTTTATTTGGGATTTTTTTTGTGTGTGTGTGGGGGGGGTTTTATGTTGTGGTTTTGTTGGTTTTTTTTCCCCCTCTTTATTAATTAGTTGGTTGGGGGGGTGGCGTTGTGTTTTTGTTTGTTTCACACATTGCTTGAGAAGAAGGGAATCTTTCAAACAATTTAGGGTTTTCAATAGGTTCACTGTGACATATCAAAGAATGCTAGCTGAGAGGTGCAAAGGAGCAGTGTTTGATGGTCCCTATGATTATCTTTTCCCCTGAATTCTTACTACCAGTCTTCCCTCAGCACTACTTCCCCTGAACTCTTATGTTCTTGTTAAACATAATGCCAGTTCTAGTCTGGATAGCAGTATGCTACTAAAAATATATGTGAGATTGGTTGGCAAAAGCCCTTATTTAAATTTAAATGTTGTGGAGCACCTATTAAAAACTTGGTCTGCCCAGTAAGACCAAGGTGCAAAACTTGAACAAAATGCTGCATGAGAAGGTCTTTGAATGAGAATATTCAGATTCCAAATCATAATGAAGGTCATTGTCTTTCACCTTGTCAGTAAAGTGATTTGAATCTACATGATTAAATAAAAAAACACTAGGCAAATCTGTTCAAGAGCACAATCCTGTGATCCAGAATTTGTGTGAGATGCAGACATCGGAAGTACCCATCCCTCTACTCCTCCTGAGAGACGATTCAGACTTTATCATTCTTTCAGACCTTCATGAAAATAACCATAAATACATGCATTTGGCTGACAATCATAAATATGTGAAATGTATTGCATACTTTGAAGTCTGTAGAGTTTAGTCCCTGGAAAAAAAAAAGTAACATACAGAGAGTTTATAGAAATGTAGGAGCATGGGAAGGAATCTGTGCAGAAAGTGAAATCCCCAACTCTATAAATGTCTGACCATTTAAAACTAGGGGAATCACTGTAAGTGCTTCATACTCCTTAACACACCCATTTTCATATTAGATGATCTCTGTAGCCCTTTGTGCCCATTATGGCAAATTGCCAGAAAAGGGCATACTTTAGCTGCTCCTCATTAAGAAAAACATCCGAGAAGATTTCTGAGAACTAGACTTTCAGCTGTATTTCTTCTATATTTTTATTGCCACCAAAGAATCTTCAGTGCAAATATCACCAGGCTTGAAAGCAGGAATGGAAAGCATTGTTTACTGATAATTTGTAAAGTTTTGTGTAAATTTTAGAGCACATTTTCTGTATGGAGAATGTGCACATCTGCCAGCCGAATAAGGGCTCGTGTCTGAACTGCCAACAGCAATAGACTGCGCATGTATCAGGAAGGGTTTGTCAACTGCTCCCTTCTTTTAATTTGCACGGTTAGTGCTGTGAGGTTTATGCAAGGCAGCTCTCAGGGGAGGGGACTGAAAGTTCTTTGAAGTCCTTTGTGGTGGCTGTCTAATCTGGAGAAGAGGATTACTTTCTTTCTGCCAGAAGCACATGACAGTTTGGTAATTAATGAGCATCATAAAGTTCTCTTTTTCTATTAGATACCCATTAGTAAACCTGGGATGGTTGTCATTTTGGACAAAACCATGCATATCCTGATTTTATCCCAACATCAAAGGGGATCTCCTACTGTCTGATGCTGAATGCTCTAATTGTGTTTGCGTTTGGTGGAGTTGGTGCAGAATGCATCTGAAACAAGTCTTGGCATAAACTGTAGGTCCTGTGATTGGACACACAGCCTGAGCCTTCCCAGAGCTAAGAGCTTAAATGAGTGGTGGGTTTTTCTATTATTTTAAACATACTGCTCTCTTCCTTTTCTGTCTGTCTGTTTATGCTATTTGTTTTCCTTTGAGAATACAGGAATTAACATACTTTCCAAATTCATATCACACTGAAAAAAGGAAAGCACTGTGTTGGGCTGTTTCCCTTTCCCCTTTTGATATAGTATTACAAAAAGTCTTTCTTTAGGATTTAAGAGCATTTCAGGTATTAAAGCTCTCTTGGGTTGTCTTTTTCACATCATTCTGAAAGTACAGAATGGTTTCCTGCTCTTTATATTTGGCTCTTTTATACTGAAACAGTTGAAAAGTCCTAGTCTGTGGACTTTTTCTTTTTGAGAAAATGTCACCCTTTCTTCCAAAGGGTCCAGCTTCTGAATGCAGTGTAGTTTCTTCAACTGCATTTAATCTCCTTTAGAAATAAGAAGAATGGCTAAACAGCCTGGTTTATATATTCTGAATTTAAGATTTTTTTTGAAGGTCAGATGCTCATCCTACACTTGAAATCTATGTCAAATACAGACAGGAAAGAACTCAAGGATATGCAGGCACCTCTTCTATAAGTGAGGTTGGAGAAGAAAGCTCCACTGTAATGAAATGTGATGGCTTCAGATGGACCGTACAGTTGTAAAGCCAAAAGAGGAATACACATACTTAAGATGCTTTTTTGGTTTGTTTTTTCTTTCACTATTTTGTCTTTTTAATAGGATTGTGTCTGTGTTATATGTAGTATCTGATGGGGACAGAATTCTTGTTCAGGGTTACTCTGGCTGCTGCTGTACATTGTGACTGTTAACTCAGTAGTAGCAAACAAAGTATTATTAACTTTCGCATGTCATGCAGGGAAAAAGTCCTGGTGTTCTAACAAAGCAAGTGTAAACATCTTCAGTACAAAAATACATAAAATTAAGCCAGCTGGCTTTAGCTAGCCAAAATGTTTAGCATAATCAGAGGCACCCTGCAGTATGAGTGGAAAGGAAACTGGCAAAAATAAGATGTTCTTCCTTTATAGTGAAGCTGGAACATAGACACTGAAATGCTTCTGAAATGAAAGTGTATCTTCTGCACTAAAATCACTGGGAAGATGAATTTAAGTAACTAGAGTCAGATGAATCGCAACTGGAAAGTTTGTGGTGGTTTTTTTTTTTTTTTTTATATGATATCTGAAATATTTAAAATATGATAAAATAAACCCCCTAATTGTTATATTTGTTCTAGCTAGGGCCTGGGCTTTCAATCATGATTTTCTGAGTCATCTTTGCCCTTAGGAGATGAAAGGGATGAGTAATACCATTGAAGATACAAAACCACTTGTAAATATAATCCCTGTATTCTCTCATGTTTTAAATTGGAACTGGTCAGGAAATTTATTGCAAAATAGCAATCCATATAAATGTTTCACTTGAAATAATTTTTTTGTGTATTAAAAGTGTTGGAGCAGGATATTTGTATTTTTGGAATAGAACATTCTGACCTTGTAAATGAGCATTTTAGCCCATTGTTTAGAATTAAGAATACAAACTGTGCTTTGTAATAAAAAAAGACTAAAAATCAAATCAATTTCAACTCAAAAAGAGCATGAAAAAAATTATTAAAAATTCAAAGAGTTTTTTCCTCGTTCAGAATGATTAAAAGATATTTGTGGAATTTCCCACAAAGCAGAAAAATCTACTTTCTGCACAGTTCTGATCCCAGCTATACGCTTCACAAAGGCTTGGCCATTGTAGCAGTTTTAAACTCTTATATCTTATTGTAACATTTACTTAAAATGAATGTGGGGAATCACATCTGGATTCTTTTAATTGCTAAAGTAAAATTTAGGATGGCTGGGATATTTTGTAGTCCTTGCAAAATCAGTCTCTCTTGCCAGTTTGTACACAAAAAAATTCCCATGTTTACTTGAGATTGGTACATTTGTAACTGAATCTAGACACAAACTCCAGGCGTGTTCCACAGAGTAGCCTCTAGCAACCCATATAATTGCAGGGCTGGGGTTGGGGAAACCAAAGCCCACCTGGATTTGCATCAGATGAGGGATGTGAAGGGCAACAAGAAGGGCTGCTGCAAATGTATCATCAGGGAAAAATGTGGGTCTGCTGATGAATGAGGCTGTGGATCTGGTGACAGAGGACACAGGGAAGGCCAAAGTACTTGGTGTCCTTTTCAGCTTGGTCTTTATTGGTAAAACCAACCTTCAGCAATCTCAGGTTCCTTAGTCCAGTGGGGAAGTCTGAAGCAATGAAGTCTCACCCTCGGTGGATGAGTGTCAGGTTAGGTAACATTTAAATAAATTGGATGTACACAAGTCCACAGGACCTGATGGGATCCACTCACAAGGGACCTAGCTGATACCACTGTAAGGCCACTCTCAATTATCTTCAAAAAGTCACAGCTACTGGGGGAGGTTCCTGAGGACTGAAATCAAGCAAATGTGGCTCATATTTTCAAGGAGGGCAAAAAGGAGGATCTGAGAAATTATAAGCCAGTCAGCTTCACCTTGATCCCAGGGAAAGTGATGGAGCAAATAATCCTGGAAATCATTTCCAAGCATGCTAAGGACAGAAGGTGACTGGGAGTGGTCAGCATTGATTTATGAAGTGGGGGAGTAATCCCTGACAAACCTCATAGCCTTCTCTAATGAGAGGTGATGTTGCAGCAGATCTAGTTTATCTTGACTTTAGTAAGACTTTTGACACTGTCTCACATAACATTTTTACAGACAAACTGCTGAAGTACAGTCTAGATGAGTGGACAGGGAGATGAACTGAAAACTGGCTGAACTGCTGGGCTCAGAGTCTTGTGATCAGCAATATGAAGTCCATCTTGAAGGCCTGTCACCAGTGGTGTACCCAAGAAACCAGTAAAGGAGACAAATACTGTTTAACATTTTCATTAATGACCAGGATGAGGCTATGTTACCTTTTATGTTATTATTCCTGTTTGACCTGATTTAAGATGGATATATTTAAACTCCTTAACTATTTGCCAGGGTGTCATAATTCTGAGTACACATTTCAATTGCGTGAAAGATTGAATATTAACATACAAGACTTTACTATAAAGAAAATGTAGAGTTTATAAACAAAAGTAACATTATCCATCTCATTGGTTTGTACGACAGAAAAGAATTTGTGGAGAACCATAGGGTATTCAACAACAATCCAACAGCAGGGAAGCGCTGAAATATATTCTTTTTCCATAGAGATTTATGCTGATTTGTAGAATTTTAAATCCAGTTTTATTAATGCCTTCCCACTCTCAGTAGGAAATACTCAGAACATATGAGGAAAATGGCTTATGAAACAAGATTTCATTTTAATAATGTGGATATTATTGTACAGCTACTCAGACATAAAGAGAATGAATTGTACCTCATGGGTCTCTTGAAATCAGTATGGAGTCTCCAGACCAGCTCAGTGGCTTAGTTGAACTTGGTGCAGGAGTCTTCTACCTCTCCTCCATTGGGACAATACTAATTGCACTTCTTCAATTGGTCTTACAGTTGTGATCCACTTTTTTTTTTTTTTTTTTTTTTTTTTTTTTTTTTGTGGTAGGTAGTTTAAGAATTGCTGTACAGCATGCTGGTCTGTAGCGGTGACCAAAAGCAGAAACCTGGGGAAGAATATAATAACAGGGTTAATATATCATGATACTTGTACTCAGTCATGTCTCAGTCTCTGACAAGTTGTTATTCAAGGAATTCTTGAGTTGTAGATAGCTCCTATGTATTTAGAAACTGTCAGTGGATTTCCCTTATGTTGGTTTGCCCAATCTTTCCTTGAGCCTGTGCAGGCTTAGGGTACTCCCACAGTTTGGTTGGTTAGGAATATCAGAGGACAGGAGATGACATAGCTGTTCTTTCATGTATTTTGTCTGCTGGAGGTCGATGGGAATGGTTGGTCTGGTCGCTACACAGTGCCATTTCTGTCTGCAGAGAAGGGCTGATTAGGGCAGACCCTAAAGTCAGAGCAGTTAGAAAAGCTTTCATGGATACAGTGTTTTTTGTGCTATTGAAATTTCCCACACAAGCAATAAATACACCTTAAAGTGTTCCACAACAGCCACGAGTACGTATACAGCAATTGGCTTAACAGACACAGCTTACACACTGCCTGCCTTCTGTATGCTGACAAAGGGGTGATCTCTCAGGCTTTTATATATGCTCAGTTGAGCCTCAGCACCTCTTCTTTTGAGACCAGAGGGAAAAGGAACCTTAAGTCTTATACCACATACAGGGAGTGGAACACATCTCACCCACCTTTAGCTGCTACAGTGTCTTCACTTACCTAGTCACCCACTCTCTCCTCTCATAGCCAAAGGAGGAAAATAGCCATTTCATCTGACCTATTGTAAATATCTATATTAAAATGAGCCAAAACATGTCATAATAGGTACTTTTATAAAATGATTCATCTCAACTTAATACAGACATATAAAATAGGTTACATGAACTGCCTATTTCTCTCCATTGACTGTAGAGGGAGATTAATTCTACCTAGTATGTTTTCAGGAATTTGTTTGTAGTCTTTAAAATCTAAATTTGGTTGAATAAATAAGAGGCTGGGCATGAAGGCTGTATTAGCCTCGGTGATTCGGCCCACAGTCCTAGAACTGCCTCGCAATACCGGGGTCCTATAAGGAAAGATTTCCCTTAAGACATTGCAAGAAACTCCCACAAGTGAGGGCAGTAGGTAATGCTGTGAGGAAGTACAGGGTGTGTAGTTAATGTGCCAGAGGTCTGTCACTTGCCTGACCTGCTGACGGAACAGAGCCAAAATGGAAAGCCTGCTATGATGCATCCTTGCCTTTGCAGGATACTGGCAGAAATGCTGCCTTGGTTAGATGTGGTCTGGCACTAGTTCAGAACCACCATGGCAAAATTACTGAATGCCAGAAGAAGACTTGGAGGCTTGTTAGTTTTATGCAAATCCCAGAATTCCTGTAGCTTCCGTCATGTATTTGAAAACACACAATGCAAAAGGACACAGAGTGTGGAGCTGAGCAGCAAAGTGGATCTCCATGGGTTATTTTCACTTCATTCAAACTAGCCCAGCTTATCTGAATGCAATAATTATGTCATTAATGCCATAAGAAAAGTTGCAGAGGTACAGCAAAGCAGCCACATATACAGCACACAAATCATACCATGTGCAGCATGCTGGGTAGATACAAAGTCTTGTAACACTGACAGTTAATGGTAAAAGGAAATCAAGAGAGACATAAATTGTTCAAATAGTTTATTTGGTCATCTCCTATCTGTCCATCTGCTAGGACTTCAGAAATTTCCTTGTAGGAGTGAAGAAGACTTTGGTTTTAAGCTCCTTTAAAGAAAAAAAATAAAAAAAAGTGAATTTTGAAAACAAAGCTGCTTTTCACAGCAAAGCTTAGAGTTTATAGGTAAACAACAAGAGCCATTTAGATCAAGTTGTTTGTGCTGTGCTTATTGTGCCTATATAGTTGACCCGCGTTAGTGATTTTTGTTTTCCTTGCAAGGAATTCAGTGCACACAGGGCTTGGTCTGTCTCATCACCTGGAGACTGTGTATGTGTGTGCATGCATGTGCATGCTGCTGGGCAGTGCAAAGGCAATTCTGACTTCTGCTGTGTGCCTTCAGCTCCCTAAGTTCATGTCTAAAATGTATCTGTTGCTGATTCAACAGCTTTGATAAGATGCGTGATTGTTGAGCATTGAGCCAGGACCATCCTTTCTGTGCCCCTTGGATGAAGTTACAGAGAACCTGTAGTTAACATTTGGGATCTTTTCTGTTTAAGTCTTGTGTAATTCATCACCAAGACTGTCTGTAAGCTATAGGCAGCCAGGGTCTGCTCTGTATCCAGTGGAGCAGAAACACACATACTGAAACGGAGAATGGCTGTTGTCTTTGCCGCTGCCCCTCGCCTTTATCAGTTGCCGTATGCCTGCTGCATCACAAGCTTTGCATCAACACCTTTATGGAGTGTACATAGAGTATCTGCAGGGAAAATGCTTACTATAGCAACAGAACTTCAACAAACTTTCTTTTTTTTTTTAAATGAGCAAAACTAACATAGAAGTGCTGTGCTGAGCAACACACTTTGAATTAAAGTTTTTCACATTTCATGAGAGTTTTGCAAAGACTATTACATTGAAAATCAGGCCTTGGGTGTCTAACTCTGTAGTTTCATATCTGCTGGTTCCAGAGATGGAACTTAATACAAAATATAGGTGCAGGTGGCCTAATTCTTATGTTCTCTTTCCAAAGTTCACAGCTTTGTCAACATGTAACAGTATAACTGAGTGAATAAGACTTTTCCAGGCCATAGCTGTAAATAACAGGATGGCGATCAAGCAACTTCATCTTATTCCTCCACTCCTCCCTGTAGGCTGACATTTCATCAGAAGTGACGTTACACAAGCAGTGTGCTGTGTGTAAGGTCTGACTGGTCTTATTCTGTTCTCATGCTAGTTAGTTTTCTGGACCCTTTCCTTAGAAAGAAAAGCAACAACAAGTTACAAAATGAAAAAAATGAAAACAAAAAAAGTCCAGCTCTTGTAGTTTAAAAGAACTCCAACAACCTTGAGCAAGCAGCAGTAGAGTGGAGGAGTTCAGCTGGTTTATCTGACAGTAGCCATTTGCTGTAATGCAAGACATGTTTCTTTTGTCTACGTGCAATAAGTATCCTCTAGAATGGATATGAAAAGTAATGGGGAATTGTATCATTTAATGGTGACCCTCAGTTCCATGCTTTGAACAGACCTGTGTTGTTAGCTGTCAGGAGTGGGGGTCTCTTCAGTCATCAAAGCATTTAGCAGAGTTTACAGTCTGCTGTTTACATTACTGGCCAGTACTTTACTCTCCTGAATACAGTTTAACGATTCCACCATCCCTGTGATGAGTATTCTTTTCGGCAGCAGCAGTCCTCACAGCCTTGGAACATTGTTTTTGGACACAAACATACACAAGTTATTAGAACACAAGATCAAAGGAGGTGTCCCACTGTCTTCCTTTCAATGCTCCCATTGTGTTTGTATGCTGAAGCCTGCTAGAGAGTTAGAACCAGAGAAGGGGGAGAAGGGGGAGAAAACCTTTGTACAAAGGTACTTGTCACTGAGAGAAGCCCATAAAAGATGATGTGAGAAAAGACACCAGGTGGAGTATAAACCACCCTTATTGTTAAGAAATGCAAATAAAAATCCTCTCCTATATTAAAACTTTCTTACTTGTCATTTCTTAGATGCTAAAGGAAAGGTTCTGATTATTGAAGTCATGGCATTACTTTTTACTTTGCTTAGTTTCTTTTTATGTGTAGCACACTGTACATGATGTCGGCAAAAGTTATTTTTCCTCTTTCCCTGAATATTGTTATAGTTGTTAGCAAATTTCATCTCAGCAAAATATACACTAGAAAAAACTCTCAGAAATATCACACTTTAAAATATGTCAAGAATTGTATTTTTTATGAAGGACATCCACAGTGTTTTGGATTTGTAAATAAACTGCAAGTTCATTTTATTTGGATAGGAACTGTGTTTTCCTTGGGGAAACTTTGACAGAAAAAATTCCTGGTAATTCTGTATGAATTCTTTCTGGTGGACCTGCAGTCAGATTCCATGCAAACAGATTCTAGATCCAATAGCCATCAAAATCTACTGAAAAAGCCAGTTGCTTCTAAATTGCTGGAAAAGCTCTTGTCTATAGAGATATAGAGTCTATATAGTCTATAGAGTCCTTGGCTATAGAGATATACACATGGAGCAAGAGACTCTCACTTGGTTTTAGGGTTTTTTTGTTTGTTTGTTTGTGGGGTTTTTTGGGGTTTTTTGTGGGTTTTTGTGTTTGTTTTTGTTTGTTTGTTTGTTTTTTCTTCCACCTTTCCACTTTTCTGATGAGCCGAGTCTAGATTATTGAGTTGGCTATGCAAACTTGAGAAAAAAGCTGCATGACAAAACAGGTGAAAGCAGTTCACAACCACAAAGCGTTTTGAACTGAGAAGTCTTCCAGCTGCACCAAAACTAAGGCCTTCACTGAAGACAGTTGCTGATGTGGGCTTTCAGAGTAATAGATAGTGAGAACAAAGGTTAAACTGGCATGAGCCTGTATTATTATCATCATGGATTCTTCTATTAGATTAATTTCCCTGAATACAGTGCAAAGAAGATGTGATGCTACCTGCAAAGGAGTATTTTAATGGAGGCAGTATAAAGACAGCTAGCTGTCTCCTGGTGGTCCTCATGAGAAGCAGCTCATCTGCTGAACTAGCACTTGTCAGTCAGAACTACCAACCCTTAAACCCAACAGCTATCTCTGTGTGATGAGTTTTCTTGGCTTTGAAGAGAGGTGAAAGAGAAAACACTTTGACAATGGAAAGTATATACACTGGAGTATGGAGACATAGTGTTTTAACAGTCTGGGACTATGAAGTTTTCCAGGCTTTTCTCCAGCTGATCATCACAGGTTCTCTGAAGAAGGCCTGGAAAAATTTCTCATGGTACCCAAGCATGTGCAATACCTGGCACACTTACATAAAAGGGCAAGTGATGTAGTGAATGTGCTCATTTGTGATAGACATCTTTGTGCTTCACAGACACTGTTTGAACTTGCTGATCAGTCTCTCTTACCCCCTAGGGTCAGGGCAGCTGCTGACATCCTAAAAAAAACCCAAAGAAAACCTGTGAAGCAAGTAGGTTTGGAGTTGAAAGGATGCCACAGTGCAGACTCATGCCAGAGCTTTGAGGCAATAAGCCAAGGCTGCAAAGTTGCTAAAGCTAGTAGGTGCTGACGTGCCAGATTGCAAAAATGCCTGAGGCAAAAGTGCTGGAAAAACTGCCAAGACCATAGGTACCAAAGAGAAAGACCAAAAAGCTAAAACAGTGTCTTGTGACAGGCATCCCATTTGTGTGTGTTGGGAGTGAGCGATCAAAGCACTCATATGGTCACCAAAACGAAATGTAGATGTTATTAAAAGGATCAGTCATACCTGCAAGAGCAGGATTGTGGCCTGAAATGCATCAGCAGGATACTAATTGGAGCAATTGTTGAGGAGTTATTATTGCTGTGGGCAGTTCTTTGTGGGTGGAGCAAAAGGGGAGTGATTGGAAGGTGGTTGAAATGGAGATTGAGTATGGTTTGTGACCCTCTTTGTGATTTTGAGAGTGATGAGGTTCAAAATTCTGTATCAGCTGGATCCTGGAAATCTTAAGAGCTTAGATATATTTCAACACTCACTTCTGTAGAGGTGGTTTAGCATGACCCGGATGGGACTTCCAGGTGGAAAAGAACAGCACCATCTGAGACCTTGGGAGGCCACTGCCAGACTTATTTCCTCTTCAGGTGGATGGGAGCATGACAGGAGAGGGTAAGAAAAGGAAGGAAATAGAGCTGAAGAACTGGAAAGCAGTATCCTACCACTTACCCCATTACGCAGACAGGGCAATCAGTGTGATTATTTCATCTGTCACATGTGTTTGCCCGCCTCCCTCTGCTCCTCTGTGTAGGAAAGAGCAGCCCTTGGAGGGGGTGCTTCGCTGCTGTCCTTCCTTGGGTGCCAAGCACAGCCCCACTCTGCCGTGAGGGTCAGTGGCTCTGGCATGTGGCTTGTGTGCTGTGCAGGGCTGGGCCTTCTCCACTGGCCTTATGGACTTTCTGAGTGTGTCAGCAAAGCCCGCATAATGGGGAGGTGAATCCCATCAGCTACTATGTTTGCTGTGATAGGCTACAGCTGTAGGTCCCTGTCTTATGTGAGCTCTGACTACATTTACCATTCTAAAGCCAGGTACACCATTAGTGTAATATTTCTACCCTGGCCTCTGAACAACTGATTTTGGGATACTTGCTTTTCACGCAGCCTTAAACCATGTTTGGTTATCTTTGGGTATGTGTGGAATCTGAAATTCTATAATGCTGGTTTACCATATGCTAGGCTAGCATTTATTTTTGCCTGCTCTTCTGTAGCTAATATGCAAATGCAGAATCAAAGTAGACGTGTTGTTTTGGCTGATATCATTACATAGAAGTACTCCACTCTTTGTCAGGACACGGGAACAACCATCAGAGGTACGCACAGACATCTCAATCTAACTGATGATGTAACTCTTGCTATTTCAAGTATTGTCATTAATTTTACTAACTGTTGAATATTGAAACTTAATCCCCAGAGTGGTCTTATTCACTTGTTCCTTGGCTAAGATACATTTATTTCCTATCATCAACTGGTTTATAGCATAGTAAGGTTCAAAAGGGTTTTCCATCCTCTGAAAATGTAGAGCGTAGTCAGCACTAATGAAAGGGCAATGAATAATATGCTACGTCATGGCTTTCAAACTTTAAGAATTCCACTGGGGTCACTGGGTTGAATTAGAGACCCTTTCATCATTAGCACAGTTTTATGAATGGTGTACTTTACTCTGATATTTTACTAGACGTCACTACTTAACACACTTCTGGCTCCATGGAAGGAAAAACAAAAGGCTTTGTGTGCCTCGAGGTTCCTGTAGTTTTGAGGATCATAATTCTACTGAGTCAAATCCTAAGGTCCCTGTTAAGTTGTTATACCATGCTAAATCCTCCTGAAATCAACTGGGATTTGTCTGAGCAAGTAAGAATATAAAGATTTGGCCCTTTAAGAGGAGTTAAAACTTTCTCCTAGGTGGAGGAAGAAATAGTTGTAGTTGTGGTTCCTACTCAATTTAATGTAACCAGCTCGTATCTCTGTTACTGCACCCAAGCACTGGAATTATCAATCCCATTGTATGCTGAGTCCATTACTGACATTTGGGATTCTTTTGTCAGATTTGTTCTCCTGTGAAAACCTTGGTTTTGCAGGGTACGTCATCGCCTGCAACTCAAAAGGACTTGCTTTAAACTCTAACAAATGGTGCATATGTGAAAGCAGTACTGCACAATAGCATGTCCCTTCGTCTCCGTAACTGGGACACAAGTGGACCTCTGTGATCTGCTGTGAAAGCAAGGGCTTCTTCCCCCAGTTGCTTGTTCAGACCTGCTGAACTCATGACATTTCTATGGCCTTGTATTGTTCCCAAGAGCTGAATGATGTGAGCACTGTTTCACAAAGTAGATTAATAAATCCATACTATTTGGGGGGCACTTCCACTAAGAAGGTGTTCTCTGTTTCTCATAAACAGTGAAGATGAGCACTATCCCAAATCAAAAATTTTCTGATGAAGTTTGAAAAGGATACTTGAGTATATGACAAGCTGGGGAGAAAATAAAACTGGTATTACAATTTGGAATTTATTATTACGCTTCAGAGAGTTTTTACAAGTTTTCACAGTCTAGGTGAGGCTTATGCCCCAAGGAGTCTGCTTCATCTAAATCACTTTCTTCCCCTCTTTCTCCTCCCCAAAACAAGAGGCAATCTTCAAAGGAACAAATATGTCACTTTAAATACACAACATAAAAAATGGGCCAAATAAATTATTAAAATACATAAAAAAGATTCACAAAGATGCATGTTATTAGCTATTTGACAAGCAATTGATGCCGATGCAATGGCTGCATTTCACAAGTGTTTTCTTTGCTAGACAGATAAATAGTTGAAATAATGTGAGAAATGACTTTGCAGTCATCCAAAGAACAATTTGGCTTTAAACGGTTCATTTAATGGCTTTCCACTGCCTGTGCTGCTCAGTTCTTTCAAACCAGACCTTCACCACATCCATGTGCTTTGGAATTCCTTCTAAAAATGAGTTCCAAGCCTGACCCTCCTCTCCCCGTCCCAATTCCCTGCAGAAGTGTTACTACATATGCTTTGAATCTTTTTTTCAGATGAGCTCCCAAGTCTAAGTCCTTCCTCCCTGTGCTTGAAATGTATGGATTTGAAAGCACAGATGTGGCCTTGAAGTTTTTGGACCAGGCCCATCTGGGTCAATCCCTACATAGTTTGACTAGTAGTTTCTTGAGTAAAATTCTCAGAAGCCTTCTTTTTTTCTTGTTCTGAATCTACTATGCGCTCCCTTTTATCTCTTCTAGTTGAACTACAATGATCTCAAGGGAGATGTGATTTTCATAAACAGAAAAATAATGACCAGCCAGAGGAAGGAAACAAAATTTTAATGACTGGGAGAATTGTCTTTATGAAACAGCAAGTTTCCTTTTAGTTTATTCTATGTGGAAAAAAAAAAGCCATTCATAAACTGGAGAAGAAGGAAAGATTATTTTAAAATTGCATCTACTCAATAATTTAAAAAAGCTGAGGGAGACTTTGTTCTCTTGCTGCTAACATTTTGAATCACTAAGAAAGGGTTCCACATCTGACCCTGAACAATGCATTTTTAGCATTAACAGTGACTTCAGTAGAACCACTTGTGTGCACAATGATGACCGTGAAAAACAGTTTGCAGGACTAAGTCAATAGAACAACTGCTTTTCCAGACATGCTGGCTTCCTTCGCAACCCAGACACCGCTAACTAGGGACACACGGGGTTCCAGAACGTTTCATCACCTCACCCGAGCACCAGGGGTGATGGAAGGCGGTTTGCGAGCATCACCAAAGGCGTGCGGGGTGTCCAGTGTCTGGATCCCTCCCGCAGCCCTGACGGGGCGGCCGAGTGGCAGATGCCGAGTCGCCGCCGGGAGGGAGACCCGTTGGCCCGTGTGGAAAAGCTGGTTTTCCGCGAATAAAGGGGACAGGCGGCAGAGCGGCACCCCGCAGCGCCGGCTGCTCGCGGATGTCCGCGCAGCCTGCGCAGGGCGGGGCGGCCCCCGGAGTCCCCGGCCGGGCCGTACCGGGCAGGACAGGGGCCGCGGTCGCCGGCGGCAGCAGCCCGGCCCGGGGACCGCCGGCAGCGCGGGGCGAAGCGGGTCGGCTCCGCGGGCGGGCAGGGCGGGGGCCAGGGCGGCGGGGAGCAGCGCGGCATATTGTCTGCCCGGCGCCCCCGGGGCTGCGCGGGGAGCGGAACGGGGCCGGCCCCGCCGCCCGTGCCTGGCTGGAAGTGGAACGCGCCCCGGCTGCTCCTTTCTCTTTCTTTCTTTCTTTCTTTTTTTTTTTTTCCTTCTTCTCTCGCTCCTTTTTTTTTTTTTTTTGAGCCTCCAAAAGGCTCACTCTCCCCTTTCATCTGCCGCCGCGGCCCAATGGGAAGGCGGAGGCTGCCTGCAAGTGGTCTAATCTCAATGAGGTGTCAATCATGTTCCCCGGTGGGTGAAGTAAGGTCTTTTGTAACCGCCTCTGTCTTTGGGAAAGAGAGGAGAGAGGAGGAAGACTGGAGCGGAGAGGGGGACGTCGGACTGTGCTGTAGGAGAGGAGCTGAGATTTGATCTCGCTTGCGCGTTCGCAGGGAGAAGCGGAGCACATGGATTTCTAAACACGCTGGGATTTTATATATCTACAAAAATACCAAAGCGAACCTGACCCTACTGAAAACAGTCAAATGAATCGTAATTGCAGATCAATGCAGAGAGATGGGGAAACTTCATTCGAAACATGGTTAGTTCCTTTCACTTGCTATTCCCTTAGCCCCTTCCCCTTATTCGGATTTTACTCGGTTTGTCGCTGTGATTTTATACTGGTGTCTAATGATCTTCCTTTATTATTTCCCCCACACACTTTCCTCCGGATCTGCCTAGCTGCCGTTTGTAAACCCAGAGAAAGTCCAGAAGGTAGGGATGGCTCCTTACTGCTAGTAACTTTGAACGCCTTCCTCCGGTCCGGGTGGCTGCCCTCGCCCCCCTGCCCTCTCCCCGCAACTTTCCACCGTGGTTTGCCCGCTGCGTGCCCGCCCCGGCCCCAGCCCCGGCTGGCCGCGGGGATGGCCGCGGGGCCGGGCGGGCTGTGCGGGCGGCTCAGCGGCGGCATTGTCTCCTCTCTTCTAGGTGATAGTTTTGCGGTGAACGCCTCCCTGGCTCGCAAAGGGCTGGAGGACTGGATGGTGAAGCAGAAATACTCCGGGGGCAGCAGCAGCGGAGGCAGCAGCTCGGGACTCCAGCAAGGCTGCCAGCACCGGGCTGTTTGCAGGCTCTCCAGCGCCAGGGTATGTCAGCTTCCTCGCTGCCCCCACCCCCCCCCGGCCATGCTTTTTGAAACCAAAAGCTCTTTCTACATCCCTCTCTCTCTCCCAGGGGTCGGTTGTGCAAAGGAAGGGTTTTCTTTGCCCTAATGCTGCTGCAAGGGACTGCCCCGTGGGTGGTTTCCTTCGGTCCTTTGATGAAGTTAGGAGCTGCAGAACAAACTTGGTGCTGGTACAAAAGCCAGAGCAGTACGGGGACCTGTCCGCTAGTGTCTGGGCAGCACGATTAGAACGAAACCCTTCATAAACAGGGGCAAACAGAGAATCTCTGGGAAAAGGCCAGGATCCTGCCAGTGTGTGCAAGCTTGTGAACCCTGATTGGTGCACAAGTTTGTCTGTGACATTTTGGCAGCGGAATTCAGGAAAGAAGTCCCCGAAGACTCCATTGTTATTTATTTGCTCTTTGGTAATAATGCGTGGCTGCCTTTCTCCCCAAGAGTTACTGCATATGTCACTTGTTCTGGCTGTTACCACACTGGTCACTTGCACCCTTTCTCCCTCCAGGCTTCCAGTGTAAAGCTAGGCTGGTTGAAGTAGTGTGTTTGGTGGGGTGGTGTGGTGGTGTTTTGTTGGTTGTGTTTGTTTGGTTTTTTTTTTTTTTTTTTTTTTTTTTTTTTTTTTTTTTTTTTTTTTTTTTTTTTTTTTTTTTTAATAAAAGA
>JANHGN010021929.1:0-41525 GCA_024605025.1 Megaceryle maxima | reverse complement strand
AATAAAATAATAATAAAAAAACCCCAAACCAACAACTTATGCTTGCCTATGTGATTAGTTAAATGGGAAGATAAAATATATACTTCTGTTTAGCAAAAATACAGTTTATGGAAAGACTATTTAGTTTTGGATTTGCAAGTGTCCCTTAATACTGACCCATGAAATTCAACTATTTTCTTTAAGCAAATAACCAAAAATCCTCTTACATAAAACAAAGTTAAACTCTAAATTAGAAGTCTATTGGTAATGGATTTCAAACAAGATTAAAACTGGATTGAATGGTCATCAAACAGGATTACATCAAAATGATTTAACTCAACAACTACACTGCTGCCACACATCTGATGGGTACATCCACAGACATTAACCAAGGGTAAAAGGCAAGCACAGCACGTGCAAGCACATGATCAAATGCAAAGTGATTGATGAGCTCTTCCTGCTATACCACCGACATTCACAGCCAGTGATGTTGCCACTGTGACCATTTTTCTGCCAGACAATGAGACAGCAGCCATCTGCGATTATACTCTTCAGGTGCTTCCATCCAAGCCCATCACACTAAGCCCCTTTTATAGTCAAAAGAAAACTCACTTCTTGGTATGTTTCATATCCTAAAAAATGTTTTTCCACTGATGTATGTGAGGAAGTCTAGCTTAGACATTGATGGCTACACTGCATATCTAACATTTGGATAGCTGAATTCTCAAAGACAGTAAATAATTATCAGTTTGGTTTTATTCTCTCTCCCTGTATTATCCACACAGACCCAGAAGTCAGAGTGTAAGAGAGAGAAGATACAGAGAGCAAAAGTACACGCAACCATGAGAGCTCCAACTCCACTACTTGGTATTGATATCAAGTGCTGCCCTACAGACTGGATTTAGAATAAAGTTAAGCACAGAAACAGTCCATCTGTATATACTCCTGGGTATCAGAGTGCAGGGTTTTTCCTCGCTCCACCTCTAAATTCTCTTTCAGTCCTGACAAACCTAATCTGGTATGTTTTACAGAATATCAAGAAAAAAAGTTTTCAGAATTCAGTATTTTCAGTTTCCAGTATTACATATTTTAATAAGAATGCTCAAGTAAAGCCATAAAAGGAAGCACCTCAAAAACTTTCACTGTGGTACCTGAGAGCAATTACTCACATTTGCATTCTATGGAAAAGTATTTATATCCCATCAAGTTTGGCCCCTCTCAAAGAACAGGCAGAGATAAACAATTCTATTTAATTGAGATACCTACATAGTTAGTATCTTACTAGGGTAGGCATCCTGGGGTATGCCTTTATACATGCATTCTTAATATCTCTACAGTTTTACCAGTCTATAAACTTAAGAATAATAAAGGCCAGTAGTATTTGGCCTACAAGCACGAACTATAACACTGTAAAGGTCAACTGTAGTCTTTAGATACTGTATGACTTCCCATCAGCACAAGACCTGATTTTGCCTCTCAGAGTTGTGCACAAAAAGAGATACGTACTCAAGACATTAAAACCTTATTAGCTTTCTATTCATGTTAATCAGAACTATGTATTACTGACTCTATTCATGGATAGCTTTGAAGGAGCATTTAAGGAGACTTACACCAAGTTTTTCAACCTCTAAAATGATAAATACATAATATGATGCCCAGGAATGTTCTCTGGAAATTTAATGGATAAGGGACCTGCTAAGGGTGATTCTGTATTGTACAAATTCTATTATCCAGTAGATAAAGCTAAATTTAAAATGCGATTTGGTACCACATGTGCTTGTGATATTCTCGTTCACGCTCACATGATACTCTCCCAAGTCTCCATTACATCATCTAGAATGTCCCTGAATGCAAGAGATGGAAAGTTACCTTCAGGAATTATTTTCTGCTAATGTAAATTAAGCCAATTACAACAAGAGAGTAAGAAACCATCCTGCATACACAAAGTAGAAGCAAGACTGATTTTTTTGATATTTTTAACAAATCTCCATCTTAAAACATAGACATTGTCTCCCAACATTACTGTTAATCCAACAATTAGATCTTGAATAACATGGTGTGTAATGCTAGATAATAAGCAAGCATATGGGTTACAAATAAACATATTCAACTCTGAGATTATACTGGAAATATGGTAACCAAAATGCTAAAAAGTAAGCTGTTATTTTTGAGCATGAGATGCAGAGATCTCCAGTGAAAACCAAAAGAGGTGGCCAAAATTGTGAGTTTATGGAAAAAGAGCTAAGCTGCTTTCCAGTATTTGTTTAAAAAAAAAAAAAAAAAAGTAGATTGCATTACCTTAGGATAGATCCAGAAGTATTAATTGCTTTTTTCTATGTTTCAGTTTTCAGTAGGAAGAAATGCAACAATAATAGCTTTCAGTAGGAAGAAATGCAACAATAATAGCTTTCTATCTCCTACGTTCTTTGCAGCTAGGCAAGAAACCTATAAAAGTGAATTTGAGGCCTTCTAGTGCTTTTTACTGAAAAGCAAGTAACATTAGCATCTCCCGTTTTAGCTCGCAGTCCAGCAGTTCACAGGCATTCAAAGGTGTTCACTGTACTCAAGCAGCACCGATCGGAAATCAAAGCTAAAAACTTCTGCAGAATGTTCTAGAAGTCATAACCTTGATACAAGATTGCACAAGCCAGTCAACCCCTCCCCAGCTCAGTTCTTTTGGGGGTTGCTTATTTGTTTTGCTTTATCTTGTCAAAGCAAATTCGTTTTCACAGTCCAAAGTGTTATTTCAAGACATTCTTATAAGTCAGTGACATAAAAGTAAGGCCTAGAACAAGACTATTCCATATCTTGGTGCCATAGCAAGTATTTTAAACAAAAATTAATAATTCAAAAATCTTTCTTCAAAATCCCATGCACAAGACTACTCTCTCAAGTAAGACTCAAGTTGTTGTTCTGAAAGGCACATTGAATCAATGGGTATACTACTGATTACTGTGACACAAAATAATGCTCTCAAGAGCAGTTATCACTTTTCAGAGCCGTACTGTCAGTCCAATTTTTTTAAGACTCAATTGTGAGGTTTCCACTGACTTGCCCTCACCCCTCTTTTTGGTGGTGAAAGCTGTTGCACTCTGAGGCAACACTTAAAGAGAAGATGGAATGGAAGCGAGTCCTTAACAGTAAAACAGCTATTTTAACAAATACCAGACAAAATAGCTTCTAAAGGAAAGCAAGGAATTTTTGACTGATGCAGCCAGTCACTGCTTTGCTAAAAACAGCTGCTACCTAGGAAGGTGTTCAGGGAGATGCATCACTACAGCACACATCACTTTAGTGGGCAATTCATGTTAGAAATTAACCAGATTAGACAACTAATGCCACAGGTGACCTTTCAAAACATTGGCAATGTTGAGTTTGAGTTTCCTTAAAACCAGGAAAAATGAAGATAGATGAGAACAACCAACGTTCTTCTCACAAGAGACTAAAGGATGTACGTTTTTCATTACAATAGCACCTATACAAGGAATGCAAAAGAAAATTCCAAGCAGACCTACCTGACTAGAAGTAAATAGGCTCACTGTCAATAGAACTAATGCTTTAGAGTCTATGTGATGCTCCCTATTCAACATACTAGTGTAGCTTCTTAGCTAATAAAAATTATTACAACACTAGTATCTTGAATAAATTATAACAACATACACACACTGAGAAGATGGTCCTTCTTTTCTTCCAGCTTTTATTTACATGCCCAAGATACTACCTGCCAGAATACACACATTTTTACAATATCTCAAAAAAGGGTAAAACTTACGCTTGAGGTATCATGGGTTTTATATGACACAAAATTAGTAAGTAATACCTGAAGGCTGCCTTTGTGGTCTAGGAACAAGATGTGCTCTAATCCTTTAAAAATGCAGATAAAAAATTACACAGAAATGTTTTGACAGGTGTGTGCACAACTGAGTTTAAAGTTTGCTTCTTTCTTCAAAGGAATCTCAGTTTCAGACATGAGGATTCTAAATGAATTATACATATATGAAATCTGGGGATGGATGAATGAATAATGAATAGATGAATGAGTAAATGAGCAGCCACCTTTAGTGTAAGTTTAAACCCATTAAAATGAATTATGAATAAGGATAGAAATGCAGTTTGACAACTCAAGTTCACTTATAAAGGGATACAAGAATGTGTATTTTAATTGCAGCTGAATGCAAAAGCAAAAGAAATGACACTGATGACCACAACACTTATACTTTTGTGAAACACTTCAAATAACAGGATGTTTATAAGATATATTCAGTATATTCTACAAATCATTAGATTAGTGGTCCAAACTGATACTATTTGCAAAAAAATAGATAAAAACTAGTATCTAGTTTTCAAACCTAAGAAGCCATGTTATGCATGCCCAAATACATGGGAATGATGTTTGGATTTATCATTCTGCACCTATTCAACCTTATACAGTAAATTAACTGCTCGACCAAAATGTTGCATTACTCAACTGCTACTATCTACCCCTAGCCATCTGAGCTCCTTTCTGCCTCTTGTCAGCTCTGAAATCACAGCTCTGCAAACAGAAATACATTTGTGAAAATCAAAGCTTGCAAGTAGACCTGACTTCAATGTGACATAGGAAGTGACTTTAGTAGAAGCTGGATCAAATATTGATTACAAACTAAATTATAAACTAGCTACAAACTAATATCCTCTGTCCATTCTTGAAGACTTTTATCATACCAAACAGAATACTATAAAACACTGCTTGACATTGTACTATTTGACATAATGAGAGTGTCAGACTACTTTGGTTATGATGAATCAGCTTCTGTAGGTCTGAACATTTGTCTCTGATTCCACCTGAAACATTCAAACTGCAAAAAATGTTCCCAATGCTGCAAATGCACTATGAATAGTCCATTGCTGGAAAGCATTGACGTCTAAATTCCAAATATAGTGCAGAGTAATTACTAACTAGCATTGTCTCAGTCCTAAACATTACAAATAAGGGAATAATCTGAAAATGTACTTCATTACTTGGAACCCCAAAAGACATTGCTCATACAAGTTTTACTATTGGGTTTTGCAAGCCTATTGGGGAAAACAGACTAAAGAACGTCAGTATTTTTACCACCATGTTTCTTCTGAGATACATAAGTGTTATTTCAGGAAGGAGCCGCTTCTTCCTCATGCACAAGACAGCTCAAAACAGCTATGAAAAACAAAACAACTAGATACAGCCTGCTTTGGAAGGTTTTCACAATGATACTCTCAGATGCTCCAAGGGTAGGATTTAAACTTTGTGCCTCGGTCTCCCAGCTCACTACCTCCTGTCTGTAAGTTGTTCTTCTCTGCCATGGCTATTTTACAGTATTACAAAGCATGTCCTGCTGCTGCTTTTGTAAGCATTAGCTGGAAAACATTTTCCATCCATCCTGTAGTGAGACAGAACTCATGACATCCTGAGAAGTCTGCAGAGGAACAGCAGCAGTAAAGGCAGAAATACAGCAGAGCTGTGTAGCTCCATTGTCCATTTTCCCTGCCTCGAATTGGTTGTGCAAATTCAGATGGTTAATTTTGAGTTAGGTGGTAAGTATTCACATGAATGCAAAATTTAGAAGTGTAAGATTCTAAATGAGAAACATGGCAACAGATTGGAACAGGCAAAAGAAAGAAACTTTACTTCTGTGATCAGCATAAAGTTTACTGCAAAACTTCTGTGTTCTAATGATAATGTGAGAAATAAAAATTTTCCTTAACAATAATTTGGCTTCTTTATTGGGAAAAGCCCAAAGCATTTGACATTTTGTAACTAATGTGCAGCCACACAATTAGAAAAATAGGTATAACAGGTGGTGCACGTAAAACTGAAACAATGACTCTTAGAAAAGCTAACTTGCCAATTTTTAAAAGAAGATACTAACAAAAAGGTAAGGCAATCTTCAGAGCAAGCAAGTATTTAGTACTTTATGTAGAATAAGAGCTTAGCCCATACTCCACTGTACTTTCAAGTAACAATACAAAAAAAAAAAGTATCTAAATTTTGGAGGTCAGGGCATTATGGACTAAAGCCAGAAGTTTCAATACCTCCATTAAGGGATTAGGGCATTCTTGGCCCAGAGTCACTGAATTATTAGAGTGTTGCATTCTTGTCCAAGCACCTGCTGTCACTTCCAAAGACTGTGTGCTGGACTAGATAAGCATTTGCTTTTATTATCTGCAACCAATACTAACAACATGTTGCTCTCACATAAAAGAGAAATTATTTCTTAATAAACATGTTGACACAGTATTTTTCATTTGTCAGGATACAAGTATAAAAAGCACAGGAAAGAGATGTAAAAATGTAATTTTGTCTAATCTAGTACTACAATTGATACTGCAATAATTTGCAAAACTATTTTTATCTACCACCAATGACACCTGCTGCTTCTGCATAGTACTTATAGCTGTGCACCACCTACCTCCAACACAGATCTACAATGACAGACATATCTACCTCTGACATACAAAAGTAGTATTACTGATATTTTGAAGTAGGTAAGACGAGGAGAGAGAGGTTAAGGAACATGAACAAGAACACCATGAACCATGCTGGCAGAGAAGGAAAAAGCTTCCAAAATCCCATACGGGCATTGGCCCCACTCATTCCCTAAGTATTAACTTTAGACTGGGGCTGTGAACCTTTTAAAAGGCCAGAACAAAGGCTCCCTTTCAATAAACTCTGCACAACAAACTCAGCCCCTACCAAAAAAGTCTCTGGATCCAAGAACCCATTCCTGGGTTTTCAGTAGTATTAGAGGTTCAAGACCTAAATCTCGCTCAACTGAAGTGTGCAGTGAAGCACCTTCTGGCAAATATGCTTGCAGCCCAGAAAGCCAAACATATCCTGGGCTGCATCAAAAGAAACACACCCAGCAGATCAAAGGTGGCGGTTCACCTCTACTCCGCTGTGGCGAGACCGTATCTGAAGTACTGCATCCCGCTCTGGAGTCCTCAGTACAAGAACGGCATGGACCCATTAGGAGTGGGTCCAGAAGAAGGCCACAAAAATGATCAGAGGAATGGAATTCCTCTCCTATAAAGAAAGGCTGAGAGAGCTGTGGTTGTTCAGCCTAGAGAAGAGAAGGCTCTGGAAAGACCTTACTGCAGCCTTTCAATACAGAAAGATGTAAACATTTTAGCATGGCCTGTTACAACGGGACAAGGGGTAATCTTTTTTAAACTAAAAGAGGGTAAATGTAAGGACAAATTCTTTTTCTTCAATGAGGGTGCTGAAACAGTGGAACAGGTTGCCCAGAAAGGCCACAGAAGCCCCATCCCTAGAAATATTCAAGGTCAGGTTGGACAGGGCTCTGAGCAATGTGACCTAAAGATATCCCTGCTCCCTGCAGGGGGGTTGGACTAGATAACCTTTAAAGGTCCCTTCCAACCCAAAGCATTCTATGATTCTGTGATTCTACAGTTTGAAAACCTTACTAATAAAACCACAGGAATGCAAGTCCTGCACATGTACACCAAGCCCCAGAACTACTCAAAGAAAAATGGGCGAGACATGAACTCAGTTCTGTAACTATTAAGTTTGAAATGCAACACCTATCTTGCCAAATGCAAGCAAGATTAAAGGAATGCATCATGCCATTACACCTGCCTTTTTTATCTGGTTCTTACTCACATTGATAGAAAATTTGACCACAGTACAGAAAATATTTGCACTTACTTTATTCAAATTTTCGTCTTTCTTTGAGTCTTCATAAATGAAAATTTTGTCCTGTAAAGATTTCTTCAGAATATCTATCTTACTTCTATTCCTGGATCCTGTTTTTTTCAGTTTAGAATGCTGCTGTAAGAAGATGAGCACAAAATGCTTTATCTGTACGAGGTATATGAGGATGCTAACATTATTACTTGCTATTATTGGCAGATCCTCCAATTAATGAAACACTTGGCACAGATGACTTTCTGAACGGGAGCTGCCTATTGATTCAGAAGATTCCTTTCAGACATTCAGACAAATTGGAAATTTCATTTTTAATTTCTTTGAAGCAGAATTATATATTCACCCTTTCCATGAAAACTGCCAGGCACCTATATTTGATTTTAAACAAGCTTTAGCAGTGATAATAAGGGGAGATTTTAACTGGTATGTTGTCTCCTCAGTGTGGTTAAAAATGAACAAAGAATATTAATTTAAGAACTACATTGTTTTACAGACACAGTATATGAATCACAAATGAACCATGATAGTATTAAGGGCCACCATTCCATGTAATGATATTATTCTTGACCTTTATATTTCTTTACAAGAATATCAACTAAGTCTAACACACTCTTGGGGAAATGATAACATCTGTTCAACTATAAGGCTTTGCAAAGTCATTTCACTTCTTTAATACTTTAGAAAATATTCATGTTTTGAAAAAGGTTAATTCCTAGTACTAAGTTAGCAACCTAAGTTAGTTTACACATTTAGAAAACAGAACAAAACCAAAGCAAGGCAAAGTCCTCCTTTTGATGATGGTATCAGATACAATTCATAGAGGAAAACACTTTTTTCCCTCCTGTTTAAGAATTGAAAGTAATTTATAATTCAATGGGTTTTACATTTTAGTGAAGGAATTAACACTCCTCACCACTTTCCTACATGGACAAGACAGTTTAGGACATTTGCCTAAAAAAGCCCTAAATCTTTACTTGATTTAGTGCCAAATTTAGTACTGTTTAGGGGCTGTCAGAGAAACCACATTTTGGGCTATAGAGGACCCAACTTGCTCCTGACAGTCAGAGGAAGGCTCAGCACCACTCCAATTCTTGGCATTTCAGTTGACTCTCCTCAGAGGTGCAGCCCTTTTGGCCACCTATCTCCTTCTTTATACCTATGCTGTCTTCTTGGGAAAGGTGGAGGATGTGCAAGCAGCAGAAACATACAGGTGTATGTGTGCACTGCTGTCATCCCTATGGAGAAGCTATGGACCTGTATCTGAAGCTAAGGCCACCTTATAGACATACTTATGAACCCCTTGCACATTCCCACACTGATCCCAAGTTGTTCCCACCTGTTTATCGGTCATTGCTAAATTCTGATCAACTTTTAGCAGTTCTGCATCCTTCCACTCCACCTCGAAAGCCTGAAGCAAGGCCCTTGCTCTTATCTTGGGCCAAGCCAAGCTGCTGTCCACCTGAGAGAAGCAGCAGTGCAGCTCTTGCCTCATTCTAAGCAACTCCTCTTCTGACAGTGAGAGGGGTAAACTTAGAAGCTGCCTGTTAAAAAAACAAAAGGCAATTTTAAGAAAAATGTTAAGAGACACGTGCATAAATACTTTACATGACAATGATTATCTTTTTTTTGTCTTATTCACAGGAGAATCAACAGTTAATGATTCCACACTTAGGATTGTGCTGCTCAACATGTTGACAGCATCCTTGGGAATACATCAAATTCTACATATAGAACTTCCTGGATTGTAAAAGTTCATTTTCAAGGGGAAACAGGTCTTCAATATTTTAAAAATAAATAAATATTTTTCAGCACATTTCCTATGCACAGACTCCTTCCACCTCTTCAGATAATATAAACCCTTAACTTAGGGCTGAAATAGAGATAAAAGCTTCCCATAAAGCCTCCCTCTGCTGTCTCCCAGCACTTAGCAGCCATAGCTATCAGGAGGGGGGGGGGAAAAAATAAAAATTTTATCTCTTTATTATAAACTCATATATGTCATCCCTCACATCACCAAGTCACAGGGGTTCTAGCTGTTCTTTGTAAAAAAGCTTTTAGCAGTCTGAAAAACATGGAATGTGTTTTAGCAGTGGTTTGAATCACTTAAAATTCCTGTTCTGTAGAAGGAAGGTTCTGAACACAAAAGTCTGGGGAACTGATCCTCAGGTCAAGCTGAAGTTGACTTAAAAATAAATTATGTGAAAACCTAAACTCATCTTCCAGTTGTGATTTACCTTACACTACATTCATCACCTTGTCTTGTGAATGAAATATTTCATTACGAGTATTTAACAGAAAATAGCATTTTTGTTTGCAAATCTTCTCTATTTCCCCAAAATTGTATTTGTATCTAAAGCATGAACAGTATTATTTTTTAATAAGTAGCTTTCTTCTAAATATCATACTGTATGTTCCATTAGGACTGATGCTTTAGTCAGTCTTTCACAGGCCTATACCCCCTCATCATTTCACTAAAATATTTCTGAGTTTATAAATCCTCGTTTCTGTTTACTCTCTCAGAAAAGTACAGCTAAATCTTAAAGATGTTTTAATGCATAGAGCTTTTCTCTGAAAAATTACTTGAAAGCAGTATCACTCCAAGCAAGTATTTATAGTATACTTAAATATTTCTCAGGCTGTCTTAGACTTTTAGAAGAAAGTCCATACTATATTATCTGTCCATATATACAGCTTTACAGAGACATAAAAAAAACCAAACAAACCAAAACATTAAATCATAGTTTTGTCCTGTCTATGTTTAAAAATGACTTTAAGCAATAATCATCTTCATAAATATTTTGGACTAACTCAGGGTCTCTGATAAACAGCAAAAATGAAAGCCTATCACTCAAAATAATTGTTTGTGAATAGATAGAAGATGAAAACATAAACATGAGAGCAAACATCTGTCATCAAAATATCAAAATTGACAGACAGTGGACTAAGCATAAAAACAGTGACAGATTTTAAGGGGCTTTTGATAGAACAGTTGTGCAAATGCTGCATTTTTTGTATATATTTTCTAGTATTTTACTAGGAAAAACAAAAAGCTTACTGTTGCTGCAAATAAAAGACAAAGACAACAGGGGACACTGCAGGCTGGAACACAATTACCATGGAATCTTAAGTTAGAAATAGGAAAGACCTGCTGGGTCATAAAATTTACTTCCTTGCCCATGCAGGTCTGCTCACAGCAATATAAATAAGAGATAATAAGACAAGCTAGAAAATACATTGAAATGGCTTATAGAAAAGTATTTAAAATGCTAAATAAAATGCAATAGCCTTGAAATTGGAATGAAACCAAGACAAATAGATTTTTATGGTTTTTTTTCATTAACAAAGCAAACATGAAACGGGCAAGATTTTCTTTTTTCATATTTCTTTTAATTGTTCAACACCACACAGCAGGCAAACTTACAAAGATGCTGTCTGGATAAAACTGCCCATACAAATCTCTCTTGCTCTGCAAAAGCAGTATGAACTAATGCTTTCTTTTTTAATTTCTTTCCCCTTCTGTTCAATTTCTCATACCCAGTATGTTTATTCCAGGGACAGCCAGCCTAATACAGGTTTGCCTGTTCAGTTGCTTCCCCTAAAGATGCAATTCTGACAAAAGACTATTTCATGTTCCCCTCTCTCTAGCAACACCTGTTATTAAATGGACAGTGTAAAGGATATGTAGTAGTGTAAATATTTACATAATACAGCAACTAGTCATAAATGTACTTGAAAGCTAAGAAGAAATGCTAATGAATGGTGCAAATCTCTCGGGGACCTTGCTGCCCAGTCTGAGGCACCATGCACATTGACTCTGGGCTTTAGCTGTGGTCTCTCCCTGAGCAAGGTCTCTCGGTGGTGGCAAGGCCACCACTGGCATTCCCGCCTTCCCCGGGTCACACTGTAGCAGGCAGTAATGGCTAAAATGTGTGCCTGGGGCCAACAAACCTCTCTGCAAGCTTGCCCATGACACCTCTGTGGCTGGGGGCTCAGTGCCAGGAGTGCTTTGTCAGCAGGCCAGATGGGTCAAGTCCAAAGCGTGAGATGGAGAGGAACACTGCTGTGCTGGTACTTAGGAAGTATGGGGAAATACTGTGTCAGAGCTTAAAATGAGTACCCAATGAGGAAAGCTTTACTTATGGCTAGAAGGGATACATCAAATTTGAAGGCAGGGCTAATTAGGCCTGACGTACTAAAAGACATTTCCAAAGTGCTGGACCTTTGAGAACAGACTGAATAATAATGAGAGAGGCATGAGGAAAACCTGACAGTGAAAAGATGTATAAAAACTCCACCTTTTTGGTTTCAAAACCACCATTTCCCAGGATTTCCACTGCAGTACCAGGAGTGCTGGCTTATCCATCAGTACCACAGGGGCTGAGGACTTGTGAAAAATCAAATCTCAAGTGCATGACAGAAAATTTATCGTCAGGAATTACACCAGATACGTGTGAAAACTCCTAGTTCATCTCTATTTGCAAGAATAACTAAGAAGAGGGTATAGAGAGATACTTGCGTGAATACTAATTGTTCCCAGCTCCTCAATTTTTTTTGTTCCAAAAGGCTCATCTCCAGTTCTTGGCTCAGCTTTTGCCTGGTGAGCTGAAGCAGCTCTTCAGCGGCCATACTCTTGTCACGCTCTTCCCTTTCAAGCTGTTCACGTTTAACAGCCATCTCTTTTTTATGCTCCTCCACAGCTTCCAGCAGGAACATCTTTGGCACACTGAGCTTTATCAGTTCTTGCACAAATATTCCATACTGAACACATTTAAGCTCTTCAACAGTTTTCTCTGTTAGATTAACTAGAAGCTCTTTCAGCTCTTCACTGGCCTCATTGTCAAGCTTTTCAATAAGTTCTTCAAATTCAATGGTGTGATCACCCAAACGATTTTTGCAATGACTCAGGTAGTGAGTGACCTCCCTAGTAGTTTTGAAGGGGTCTCCAAATGACAGTTGCTCCTGCTGATGCTCTTTCTGTTAATACATTTGCCAAAAGTAGCAACAAGGTTAAGAGAATGAGTATCTCAAATTCTATCTCTTTAAATATGTATTATATAGCAATGAAAAAATTCTTACTTTTCTCAGTGTTCTCAAAACTGTTTTTCAGTGTCCAGAGACTTACCTAGCCCTCATCATGATGGCTTTGTGTGCATCTAGCAGGCCTGTGATAATTCAGATTATTATTAGAAGGGCTAACGCAGATCTGGGATAATTTGGATTGTTACTAAATAGAAGAAATAACACCTAAACAAATGCATGATCTTGTAGTTTGACATAATCTCAAATGGCTGAACTGTAATGATCTGGCAGCGTTCCAGAAGTCAATCTGGATCAAATTCCATGGAAGAAAAGGAAGAAATAACAAAAAAAGAAAAGGTGGGATTTTTAAATTTTATTTTCCCATCTTTCAGCATGCAGCATTTTCATTGGAAAGCTAAACCAAAGGTACCTAGAGTGAGAACAAATAAAGTCTTCATCATTATACCTGCTGTCTCTTCTTGTACTGATATTTGTTAAAGAGCAGAAAACACTGAAAAAAAAAAAAGTCTGTAAAAGGTAAAATTAATCTCACCTAACTTTGGTCATCTGAAGAAGTACCACCTAATCCAATAAAGTTTTTTCTACATCCTTTAAGCAAAGAAAGACGTAATTCTAGATAACAACTCCCGTTCATTTATCTCAGATAACCTGTGAGTCATCTTCCATTATGAGATGATCTGGAGCTCTTGGAGATAGCCTTGATTTTTAGATGACTGAGGTTAGGTGACAGGAGTCCTACCATGAGCAGCCACAGGTACAGCATCTTCTAAACGGTTTCGTAGCTGAGTTTTAACTATGCCATAGAAGTCATTGAAATCACACACAGCCAGGAAACCCACAGAAAACTGTCACAGCTATATGCCCTTTCCCTCACTGACTCCAGAACCAAAGTTGGCTTTTGCGGGTCTGCACATTACAGGGGCTTGTCATAACCTCCTTGGACAGGTTAGGCTAAGTAGAGGGCTTTTACAAGACTGCCCAGTTATATTACTTTCTTGTACACTTTTCTGAAAGAGCAGCTATTAATTACTGCATAATTACTCCAGCACATAGCAGTACACAGCTAAAAACAACAGACACTTATTTTCATCTGTGCTCCCTGACAGTGTTGATCCCGTCCTAAGAACCACACTTTATTTTTCAATTAATTCAATTTTTAATTTATGACAAGACCTGTGAAAATAAATATACTGAAAATAATTACCTTCTGTAGCATCTCCCGCCTCCGCTTGGTAATGAGTTTTTGGTGAAGCTTTTGCTTTTCTTGTTTTAAATCATGATCGAATTTCTGTTTAACAGAATTAATTTCAGCCTCAGCTTGGTCCAGCAGCACTCCCAAATGACTTTCAGGTAGATGACCTGCTCTGAAATAACAGTGTTTGAAGTCTGTTATCCCAAAATCTTAAGAGTAAAAGGTTATTTGAGGCAGTTAGTACCATAATAAGGCTCAACAAAGTAGACACACAGAATGATCTCTGTTTCTTTAGCAGCAGTACCTGGGGGGATCAAACAAGCAAGTGGATAACAGAAAGGTAATCTCAGAGATGAGTGTACAGTTGAGGTGGTTTGTCAAGGTAGAGCAAAGGAAGAAGGAAGGAAGGGAAAGCAAATCCAAAACCAATTACAAATCTCTTAGTAATGTAAGTGATATTCAAATGAGACATTTTAAGCCTTATATATTATTCATAATATTTACATTTTTCATTTAATGCCCCTGAAATGCAATTCTGAATGTCTTTTATAACTCCTTCTCCTCATCAGAAACAATTTTCTCTTTAAAGGATGTAATCTAATCAAGTGAAAACTATTAAAAATTATTTTAACGATACAAAGCAATCATATCCACAAGATGAATTATATTCAGATTTCCCATTACATTTACATCATCAGAAAAATTATAATGATTTCAAATTTAATAGTACAATAATCTAACAGAGCAGTTTCTCGGTCTTAAGCACACTGTGTTTTCAAATGGAAGTTTAAGACTATGGTCTATCTTCGTTTGCTACAGCATTTAATTTCAAAGTGTAAGCAAGATCCCAGCCATGTCTGCACAGTTAAAAAACCCCTCCTTCTCCACAAACTCAAATCAAATTTTGAAAGTTACCTGCTATTATATTTAGACCAGAAATCGACCCCCCCCCAAAAAGTCTCTCAGACAACAGAATAATAAAAGAACATCTTAATTCCGACCAGACTGTTGGACATTTGCTGGTTATAATTTCTGATAATAAATAACACAGAAGGCTTCCAAAATAGGGGGCTGAAAAGGTCAATGTGGAACTTTGAGTAGAAAGCACCAATTCCTGACCTGAACCTTGATGTTGTTAAAACACTTTCTGCTTAAAGTTTTCAAATCCCCATTTTTCAGAAGACATGAACATTACACACAGAGCCTGGATTCAGATGTTCTAATATGATACCTGGACCAATTCATAACCTAGAGTGGCAGCTAAACATTGCAAACCCTTCCACAGAAAGGACAATCTCTCATTCTGGTTTATTAGCATTTGTTAATACTGTAACAGCATAATTCCAAATATAATTTTCCAAAGCTAAAAGAAATAAAACAGAGGATTAATATGTTTGCTAGTTTGCAGCCACTGCACTGTAACCATGCTGGCCAGATTCCACAACTCCCATCTCTCCATCTGAAGCATCACAAATATCTGAGCAACCCACAAAACATCACGCTCTACATAATAAATACACTGGAGAAACTCAGACCTGTTTTATCACATAGTTATGGTAACCAGAGAGCATCTCCTTTTGCAGAGCTTTTCCAATGGCCATCTACCATATTTCTTTAATCTTCTGCAAAGCAAATTAAAATACCTCTCAGCACCTTGAGAGCAATCCACAAAGCCCCATTCTTGGATCTTTTGGCCAAGTCACTTTTGCCTTGAAATTAATCAATGTTAATTTTCAGTATTCTGTTAAAAAGAATAAAAATCCAACAGCACTACATTTCCTACCCATATTTGGTAACTCTAAGTCTTGCCTCCCTTTTTGATCAAACCCAAGTCAAAAGACTGGCAAGATGTCATTTTTAACACCTTCATCCTGTCTTCTACTGAGGAAATAAACCCAAGCTTGCTCATCCAATTAAAATCCCTGTCCAGAGCAGTGAAAAGGGGATGCAATAGCTAAAGACAGATGTGCTGGAACTATCCAGCAAGTGAAGGATACAGAAGAAGCCATGCAACATAAAATGACTAGAAGATGATATATTCCTATTATTAAGAAGAAAAAAAAAAAAACAAACTGCAAAGTCTACATTACTTCAATTTTGAGATCCAGTATGTCCACTGTTCAAACTGCAGGTAATGCAGTACTGTAAAACCTGTCTACTTTTTTTTTTATTGACTTACTTAGAAATGCTAGCTAACAAAAGTAATGAGCAAAATGCCTATCACCACAGAAGCCTATCTGAGTTTATGTGGCAACTTACATTGATCAGTATTACAGTAATTCCTAGAAGGTTCAATTCTGGCAAGAGACCTTCATTTCTGCTTTTCTATAAGTACAGTACAAAAATAATTACAGTATTAGAATTAAAAGATGCCCTGTTCACAGAGGACTCTGAACTGAAGCACAAAAATAAAAGGAGAGGAGAAATACAATGAAACAGTATAGACTGCATGATAAAACTGCTTGGTCTCAGCAGACCAGGCATCTAATCACGTAAAGAAATGTGCAGGCACATGCTTAATGCCTTTGAACAAGGAGAATTTTAATGAAGGACAATAATGCAGTAATGACAAGGATGTTTACAGGTATTTCCTCCAAAATGCAGTGAATGCCATGGAAGGAACAGAGATGAAGTGCGTGGCCAACAGAAGCAGTATCATAGGTCAGTTAAGAGGCAGATCTTGACTTCTCAGTACTGAATGAAAGCCAACAAAATTAGGAGAAAATATGAAGGGAGGGCACTAAAGTAAAAAGTAGTAGTTTGTACTTGATGCTATGGGGAAATGTCTAAGTGATGATGGACCCCAGCAAAGTAAGACTTTTATGAAAGAGAAGTTGTGGGAGCATCACTAAAACATAAGGGAGATAGATATGAAGCAGAAGAGTTGTAGCAGCCTGTATGTACACAGAGGCTGAACCACAGCACCATACAAAGACTACAGAGAGAGAACATGACGATGGTGCCCATGTCACTCTGCTTCAGTTGCTTCAGGATTTCACCTACTGATCTGGCTGGCATCTTGCTGGAGCCCAGATCAAAATTTAGGGAAAGAATTCAGAGCAATAAATGCTCTACATAGCAAGCTGCTACAAATAGAAAAGGTTTTAAGAGATTATTGTAAAACTTTATACTAATGCATTACTGCTGGAGCCATTCATTTTCCTGTACCAAGTCACTGAAAGGTCCTGTAGGACTCCGTTCAGAAAAATTACTTTGCTTATAACAAGATCCATATAGATTAAGATTACTGAGAAGAGTAAGAAGCCAATATATGCTTTGCTTTGAATTTTTATGTCAAAGATAATCAACTGCCTACTTTAAAAACACAACTCCCAAGAAATGCTTGAGGTCTTACAGAAATTAAAATTTTTTGAGAAATTTATAAAGGAGCTTGAGCTGTTCATACACATGGAATCAGAAGAACAGCATTCAGTTTTAAAGAGACCAAAGAAGGAAGGAAACTTACTGTGAACGAGCAGATACTGGCAAAAGAATGAAGCACCATGTTACAGCTGCTGTAGTCCAAATAATAAGAACCTGCAGATCGCCGAAACAACCCAGGATAGATACTGCCTTAAGTATCACCCTCCTACCCATTTGTTCTTTAAGGGAAAACACAAAATGCCTAGGTAGACATCCTGAAATCTACCATTACGGATTATATTTTAAAACTCTTTCTCCTGCCTTTTGGCATTGCAGTCCATGAACTTGATTTCCAAAAGCACCGAGTACGTACAGCTAGTCCTGACAAATGGGACATTTTGTTTACATACCATCTTTAGAAAGCCCAGCTTGAAAACTGGCTGCTTTATTTCATTTAAAATGTTCATAACCCACCCCAGAATTGGTTTGGTTCCACTTTGCTTTTTATAATCTTTATTTCTGGCCACAAAGAATCTTTGTGCTAATTTGAAATTGCTTTGCTATCTGATCAATTTTAAGCATCCTATTAAGGTCCATTTCTAAAAGACCACTCTCTTCATCATTTATTTGCTGATTTACATATCCCTTCGTCTGTTTATCTGTGGTATATCTTATCAACATCTTTTGTCAGTTTCTCTTCTCCATACAAACACTTCTGCATTTTAAAAGTCCATTTATAATAGCAAGTTTAGGGCTATTAAAGCTGGACACAATAGATTAAGACAGACCTGTATCTATATTTAGACAAGCAGATTCAATGCTGAAGTAAAAAATAACAGGATATTATGGATACAAATTTAAAGTACCAGCCATTCAGACCAGAATTCTCTTGCTGCTCAAACTTTAATGCTCCAATTTATAAATACTCCTCAAATCACTTAATTATAAACTGAAACACAAGCCTACTTAGCATAGATGATAACTTCCTCAGGGTTTATACTAGGGTGTTTCAGTTTGCCTGCAGAAAAAAAAAAAAAAAAAAGACTAGCAAATAATCAGAGATAATACATTTTTGAGTTTTATAATCTCAACAGCTAAAGAATGACTAACAACCTATCAGTTTGGCCAAGATTTACCTAAAAGGAATTCCTGCCACAGCCGGTGTGGGAAGTTACCAGAAAATAACTAGTTCTAGTCCAAGAAGTCAGATGGGATTCCTTCTCTACAAATACCATCTCCAACTATGGGCATGTTTCCTTTGTCCACAGAGTACTATGATCACTGCATTCTCTGAGAAATTCAACAGAGGAGTGCTAGAAAAACAAATTTTTCATTTGGTAATAATGCTTGTTAATTTTGGAAGTTTTCAGTTTTTTGGGGGAGTATTTTTATTTGTTTGTTTTAGTATATTTTTGGGGATGATTTCCTGGATTACTAATACTACACATACCCTCTCTTTTTTGTAGTTGATCTGTTTAATGATGGTTAGGTGCAATAACAGGCACTAGACAATGATTAGAACCTATTTTTCCAGGTTGAGAAGTCCCAGTTTTTCATTGCAATGATTTAAGCCACACACGCAGTGGTCATATGGGTAGGAGTTTCTCAAGAGGCTTTTCACGTAACCACAACATTGTGGATGAATGAAGTGTATGTATGAAGTGGACACAAACAACAAAGCCTCACCTTAGTATCTGCCAGGATATTAACAGAATCATCAAAGTATTTTCTTAAAATTACCTTAAAAGAAAAAATTTTTATGCACCTGCTAGGTAACATAGACAAAAAGACTTTTGAAGACTATTCTATCGTCTGAGATAATGTACTGAAATGACTGCTAAGAAAACAATTGAGATATTTACCTTTCCATCTTATTAATGAGACTTGATATCTGACTTGCTGCTGCATTTATAAGAGCAGAGGCTTGAGAATCCCTTAACTGTATCTTACTTATAAGATACTCCCTGTAAGCAAATCTTCTATTCAGATGATATTTCTTGCTAGCTTGCAAAAAATCCATTAGCTCTTCAATGTCTCCCTACAGAAAAGAATGGGGACAAATATATTTAATCAAATGTAATGTTAATTTCAGCTAACACCTGCAGGTATCAAACCAGATTTGTTTATTAAAAGGGCAAAGTTAAAAAGCTCTTACAAGTGAAAAACAATGTTTGTATCAATTTAACTTTATTGGACATAACAATAAAAATTTGACGTTTCAACAAAACAAAACAAATAATAAGCTGAGCTTTTGTCTTAAATACCTCAATATTTTGTGTGCTCTCTTGAATATTTATTGCACCTCCCAAGTGCCCTGATTTAACAGGTCATGATTAACAGGTATGATTAAATAAAGTGTAACATTTTCATAGGTGGCTTAAGTTGACTTCAAAGCCAAAGATAAGTCTTCCACATGCGTCCAGTACAGTAAGGGGAAAGCTAAGCTCACTGTGCACAGGAGGATCCAGAAGCTCCTGCTTCCAATGGTGGGGAATGGGAAGGGCTAAGGTACCTTAGAGTATTTGCTAGAGACCAGAGATGGACACAGGATGGTCTACCACACACATTCTGCTAACATCAGACACCCAAGACAAGGTGGGTGACCCTTGTCCAAGCAGACAAAATATCATCAAAACTTCTTTCACTTGCCTTATCTTTTGCTGGCAGTACTGCTGGCCTGTGCACAAGTGCTTGCTGTATCTGTAACTGACAGGGGCCCACGTGTAGCTTTTCTGTAGTGCAATCTGTCAGTCCATCTAGTTTTATGAGTGAGCCTTACATGTTTTGACACCTACATTTCAGATGTTGCTTTTTAACCTCCAGACCCTAAACTTCTAGGACCACAACAATCATATTCTTCTTTCAAGAAGCAGCCAGAAGAACAATTCCCAGAATTTTTTGAATCTGTAATACTAACTTGCAACACAAATGGAGTAAAAACCAAACCCTTGAGGAAACAAGAGGCTTAGTGTAACTGAAACCAAAACTGAAGTCCTGAACATCATCAGCAGCATCCTCAACTACATTAAGAGACATCAACCCTCCTAGTACAAAACCACAGCACTTTAGACATAACACAGTTTAAATAATCGTATTTGGACTGGGGGGCTTAGTACATCTTCTGAAATACAGAAAAGTACTTGGTTCCTAGGGGGTTTTGAAAATGCCTACAGTCCTTTTGTTTGCGCTGAAATTACTTCTGGAAGTGGCACTCTGGTGTTTCTGTACCATGCTGAGGGCTCCATTAACACCAGCAAGGGTAGACCTGGAACCAGAGGCTTGCTGCATGAGCACAAATCTGCTCTCAGACCATGCTGTGAGGGAGGGCTTAGGGGTAGAGCTGCTTCAACAGAGCTTTCAGGAACTAAACAGAGCCCCAAGATGTGCATTTATATCAAAATATTCACTGTAAAACTAGGCATTTATATTACGTAACTTCCCACTACACAGTGTGGACATGTTTTCAAAATTCTTTATTCTGCATGATACATAAAAGCTACTAGTCTTAGTTTCCCTGAGCAGTAAAGGCAAGCTGCAAGCACTTGGGTGCTTTGGAAATGTTAACTACGAAAAGAGAAGTCAGCAGTAAGCGCCTAATGTTGTGGCAAAGACATCTAACTCACTGTTGTAGAAAAAAGCTGTGAGTATGCATCAATACACAGTTGTCTAGATGTGCATAATGATAGCATACTTTTTAATATTGCTCTAAGAAAATGAGTTATGAGCGTGATAACATAGGAATAATTTCTTTTAGAGTTGTAAGAATGCAGATATTTCCTGGAACATTTTTCAAAAGTTGCTGTGGGTTTGCATTCTGTCTTTAGGTTAGGAATGCAGTTACCCTATTACCTGTATTTTAGAGTAATTTTCCACTAGTGTTTTAGCTGCTTCCACCTTCAGTTCTCCCTTGAAAGTAGCATTTGTTATCTGTGTAAAAAAGATATTATGGAGCTCCCTTCTCTGGGTAACAGCCAGTTGTCTATAAGCTTTTGCAAAATATTCCTCCTGCTTTACCAGGAGGAACCGCTTCAGGTGGTCCTGCTCCAGTCTGTGAAGTCTGTCCAGAAGAATTCTGTATTCTACAGCAGGCTGCAGAGAAGAGATAAAAAAGTAAATCTGAAGTGATTTTCAGTATTCAACATGTTTTAAACTATCAGTGCTACTTGCTCATATATATTTTACACACACCCTGATTACTGTTATTTCAGGTTTGAATGAAAGCTAATAGTAAATCAATGTATTCTTTCCATGTTTTCATTTGTTTTGATTGACAGGGGTTGTACAGCTGTCAGTTTCTAATCCAGATAACACTTCCGAGGCATAAGGAAGTCTTTCTAGAATCTAGAAGCATTATTTAAGATAAATTATAAAAAACTGCATGAAATTCAACACAAAGTCTATATATGAAATTAATTTCTTAGGTTTCATCAATCCTCAAATACTATTAAACTTGAATAGACCCATATAAGTCAGAATGATGAAATAAAAATAAGCATACATTTTAAAAACAATATAAAGGAGAAAAAATACACTACTACAAATCTCTAAAAGTTTTTATTAATGGTGACCTACTTTATCTAATGGTTTCTACAAATTAATCCAAGATCATCATTTCAGAGTTACAACAATGGAGTAGAATTAAATGGCAATTAATTTAAAAGCTTCTTTGCTAGAAATATTTTCTCATAGTTGTCCAGCTAGACTTACATATTCATAGTTTTAATCTCAGATGGCATAAACTCATTACAGAATCAAAACATACATGTCCCACAGAGAAAAGCAAGCTTCTTATGCCAGCAGAGCTACTTAACAGTAGTTATGTTGGTCTTGTTCTAAATTTCATATGATTTGTCTGGGGAGAACTGTCCTCTGCACTGAGCCTGCCCCCACACTTCAGCCCTCATTCCCAAGAGACACCCTGCAGACAGCACATTTATCAAAAAGGCAGGGAATAAACATTGTGTGTTCTGGCTGAAAAGGGAAGGAGGTTACTGCTCCAGCTGATTTCCACTGCCATCTCTTGGACATCAGTACACCTGCTGTCAGAAGCACAAGTCTGGGCCATCCCTAGCACTGCAGAACATTGTTTTGGACCAGGTTCCATAATAAGTACATAACCAGGTCCTTTCAGAGACAGGAAAGTGAACAGCAAGATGTTAGCATGTGATGAATCAGTCAGGACAAGTACTGGATTGGCTCAATTCTTTGTCTCCTATCATTCAGCATCTCCAGCGTAAGTCAGAAATACCAATGTATTTTGTGCAAAGAAAAGTCTCTTTAGTGAGAACATAGTGAGAGTTCACATACTGAGTTTCAGTCAGGCCTCTCTCTGCAAAAGCAGGATTTATCTCAGAGAGGTCTTTGTAAGGGTTAGACATCTAGACTAGGCTTCTTTCTATAACTAAGGAAAAAGATTTCTGCAGAGTACAGTTCAGCTCATCCCTAAAAAGCTGGCCACAAGTATCCCTTCCGTGCTGTCTCCTTTGACTTTTTGGCACCTCTAGTTCAGGATGTTCATATCCAAGATATCTGAAAGCTCCCTAGAGTCACAATTTAAAATTCAGCTGGAAGCATCAAAAAAAATCCAACTGGCTCACTAGCCTTGTGCCGTCAGCCTTCCACACAACAACCTGGTAAACCAAAGTTATTCCTAAGAGCCTCAACATACCGTAGTACCTTTGATGGGTCATGCTCAGCAAAACATTTCTTTTGTTAGAACTGCAGTCATAAATTGTCATAACAGTCCTTAACAATTATAGGCATATAAGCACATAAACATGGCTTTTTTAACATACAAAAAAAACCCCAAACCAAAAAACCCAACACAATATAAAAAGAAGTCCAAAAAACTTAAGTAATATCTACAAATAAAGCATAGACAAGCATATGTAAGGGAATATACTGGTGTAAGGGTTTATATTCCTAATAGAAACTCTTTTGTCTCTACAATCGAACTGAAACAGACAGCTGGAAACTCATCAGAATCCCATTCAATACCCATGTATCCAATTGTGCTGCAGAAGTTAAAACCCCACTGGTAAGTAATGAACTGCACCATTTATTCTGACCAAGTAATCCTCTTCATAGGAGTTATAACATTAGAGAAGCATGAAATGCTAACTTGGGTATTTTAGCATTTGAGGCTTACAGAGGTAAAATTATTCAAAACCTAACAGAATCCTCTCCAGACTCATGAAGTAAAAAAAAATAAAAGGTGGTGATGGTGTATGGAAATCAGTTTTATTGTATACATTAAATATACTTGTAAAAAAGATATGGAAGACTGGAGAATAAATTTATGCATGGGATGTTGAACTGGTGACCTGGGATCTATTTCCAGCTAGTGACTACCTATGAAAACCAGGGTAATGACACTTACCCAGTTGGGCAGAGATCTCTGAATGAAAGTGACATAGCACTAAGCTTTTACTTAGAGACACTCAACTTGTAAAGAATCATACGGTGCCTTAAATTATTTATCTCACTATTATCCAAAGGCTATTTCAAGAGAAGTCCACACCCAGCTCTGCCTAAAATATAGATTGTTCTGATCGCCTTCACTCTGTTCAGAGTGAATCAGCCTTTGGTTGAGCTCATATTCCCATTTTCTTCAAAATATGAATATAAAGTCTTTTACCTAGATTGTGAACTTTATGATGCAGAGAGTTTGTCCTCTGAATGTGCAAAACACTTACACAGTGTCTGCCTGCAGTTCAGGAAAATATCATAAATAAAAATACAACACTTTGCGAGGGTATAAGTGACAAAAAATAAAATTAGCCTAATGACAACCTTATTTTTTTCAGGTGTCACAGATTCTCTTGAAACAAATTCATTCTCTGGTGAAGTAAACTAGGGTTTCTTAGTAACAACTGCCCTAATGATGACGTCTGAATTTGTGAACACATTTAAATTGTACAGCTTTTCTCTTAGAATCATAGAATGCCTTGGGTTGGAAAGGACCTTTAAAGGTCATCTAGTCCAACCCCCCCCTGCAGTGAGCAGAGGCATCTTTAACTAGATCAGGTTGCTCAGAGCCCTGTCCAACCTGACCTTAAATATTTCCAGGGATGGGGCTTCTACAGCCCCTCTGGACAAGATGTTCCTCTGTTTCACCACCCCCATTGTAAAAAATTTCATCTATAGATCTAGTCTAAATCTACCCTCTTTTAGTTTAAAACCATTACCCCTGTCCTATTGCAACAGGCCCTACTAAGTTCATCCCCATCTTTCTTACAAGCTCCCTTTAAATAGGGAAAAGCTGAAACAAAGCTTTCCCGGAGCTTCCTCTTCTCCAGGCTGAACAATCCCAACTCTTTCTGCCTGTCCTCATAGCAGAGGGGTTCTACTCCTTTGACTGTTTTTGTGGCCCTTCTCTGGACCCACTCCAACAGGTCCATGTCTTTCCTTTGCTGTGGACTCCAGAGAGGACAACTGCATCATTCTAGTCTGAAAGAGAAACCCTCTATATAAAACCACATATCATGTAAAATATCTCAAATTTATACCAGATTTACCTTTTCATTCATCTTCTTCATGAATTCTTCAGCCTCTTCATTTGCATTTCTTGCTTTTTGGTGTTGAGCCTCCATTTTCTTTCTAGTTTCCAGATTGCATTCAGCTGTTAAAGCCACCATCTTCCTTTCATACTCCTCCTGAATCTCTTTCTCCATTGCAAGAAACTGCTTTTTGAAAACTGAACTCATCCTCTTCTCCACATGAGGAAAGAGATTATGACTTAAAACCATGTTCTTCATCATCATAGCAATCACTTCTTTACATATCTGCATTCGATATGCCTCCAGATCAGCATCTGCTCGTGTCAGGCTGACAACCTTCAAGCTGCAAAAGGCAATCAGGACTGTTTGAAATCACAAATTGCAGGAAATTTCTATCAAATTTCTATGGATATCTAGATTCATTCAATAATGGGTAACTGAACGGTAGTCAAAGAAGTGCAAGGATATCACAGCATCTGAGTTTGCCAACCATGAAACTAATCTTTCATGAAAAAAATCAGGGTGAGACAACTTTTACTACATCAATTTTAAATATGTCCAATTCTCACGTTTCTATTTCAGACAGAAAAAAAAAGAAAAGCTTTTCTTTTTTTAGAACTCAAAACATCCCCTCCATTTAAAGGCAAACAAAAACCTCCCTCCCCAAAAAAACTCCTCTGTTGAGTTGCATTGAGTATAGAATATAGATTTCATTGACTTTGCAAAATAGTTCTAAACTCACTGACCCATCTACACCAATATATCACTGCTTCATGTTCTGTGGTGTATTCCCTTTTCTGCAGGGATGGAGGGAGAGTTGATTATGTGCTGATACAGATTAATTACACAGCTGATCTCTCTCTCATGGACATTAACAGTTATAGAAGAGATCCAAATAGAAGGAAATCCAAGATTTTTTTTTAAAATGCAATAGATTTCATGTTGCAAATGAATATATTCTCATTTATCTTTAGAGTTAATTAAATTGGAAAGATAGTTATTCTCATTTCATACAGCACATAACTACTGTAAATCATAGAGCGTTGTGTTGTATAGGAGACTGTAGTGAGGTGGGTGTTGGTCTCTCCTTCCAAGTAACTAGTGATAGGACAAGATTAAATAGGCTTAAGTTGCACCAGGGAAGGTTTAGAAAAAATAGTAGGAAAAATTTCTATGCTGAAAGAGTGGTGAGGCCTTGGAACAGACAGCCCAGGGAGATGGTGAATTCACTATCCCTGAAGGTGTTAAAAAAAATGCATAGACATGGCACTTCAGGACATGGTTTAGCAGTCATGACAACATTAGGTAGACGGCTGGACTTGATGATCTTGGAGGTCTTTTCCAACATTAATGACTCTGTGATTCTGCGTATTCTGCACTCAATTCAGGATTGGAGAATGAGGTGGGTTTTGCCCCTGTATGTCAATTTACGCAGCACTGTCTACATCTGTATAGGGATTAGGTATACAAGAATTTCTTTGCGACCTACAAAACACATATTTAAGAGCTTAAAACCATTCTTTTTTCAGTTAAGCTAAATTATTGTTTTGATTTGTTCCACAGTCAAAACTTAGAATAACTTTCAAATTCATAGCAAAGGTCTTGACAAGATTTGCAGGGTATTAGAATGGTACAATATTCAGAGTGGTATATAGCAAAGCACACGAGTCTATAAACATTTCACCTTTTTATCAAATTTTCCTGTCCTTATGTAAGCAAATAAAGTTTAATTAAGTCAGTGGTATATTATTATCTCTGCCCCTCTGTTAAACACAAAGAGATGTATTTTTCCCCCATTTAGATATCAATGGGATGGAATCAAGCTTTTTTTCTTCCAATGACTCAAATACTTGAAGTATTTAGGAGACATTATCTTAAACTATCATAATCTATCACAAAGAGGCACAGAGATTTTTCTGTTGCACTCTCAAAACCCTAGAAATGCACTGGCAATGCCCATACTCATCTTGATCTGCTTCAGGGCTGGCACTGTAGTTGTAAAACCTCCTCCATTTCCTACCTCTTCCTCCCCTACAGGAGCAGGAATGACCACAGTATGGGGCAAGACCCTGTGACTGAAACAGTGTATGTCTGAAACATTCTTCACAGTAACATGAGGATCCTTTTAAGAGCTACTATTTCCTACAATGTCCCCAAGACAATACAACAACCAGGTTGCCTGTGCTGTCTACAGATGGATATTGCAGGACAGCACCTGCAAGTATGTCGCCTTCTGGGGTTATGTTCAGCTACATCTCCTGAAACCCTGACTTGCTCCCTCTGCTTGGGGAGAGTCCTCCTCACTCCAGGACAGAAGGAGAGACAGAGTGAACACGTCATGGTCAAGGGAACAGGATGCTGAAGAAACACAGTAAGCACAGATCAGTATTTCCTTAGCCTTTGTCTTTATAGAAGTCCTAGGACTTCTACTGACATAGTACAACTAGTACTAAGGTGACAGGAGACTCCCCTTCATAGATTCACCAATTCATTATTAGCCTGCAGAATATAAGCATATTTTTCTGTTTTAACTCCTGCTTCAAGTCCAGTACCTCTGATTTAACTGAAGCATATCTTGACTGTTGTGTTAAACATCTCATTTTGGTTTTCAAGTATGCCCTAACAGAGAACTAAACAACACTTCAATTAATTGTTCCACTTGATAATTCCTTTAAGACCTTCAAATAGTCACCTTCTCCTCAGCTTGAATTTGACTAGTTTCAAATTGCAGCTTCCTTTGTTTGCTGGAGTAACATGTTCCTTAGTCATTATTTTTCTGTTCTTCACGTCTGCACCAATAGATGCTGTGAAAAGATGCTGCACTTACTAACCCTTTCTTACTGTTGTGTGAAAGTCTGAATTCCCCATCTCTGTCCCTGTAAGCAACATTTCACAGCTCCACCACATTGATACATAGCTAATAACACATTTATTTCCTACCACCAATGCAGGATTTTTTTCAGCACGCTTTGAGAAAAGATTAAGCCATTCCTCTACCATCTCCTTACTGTTACTTTTCTAATCATCTTCAGCAATGATCCCAAGAATGAAAGCAAAAACCAAACACCATTGCATTTCCTATAGTTCTTTCCCTCAGTCTTCCCACAGCATTTCTTTCTTTTTACCGCAAGTCATTACAGACAAGACCTGATTTCATTCTGAGCAAGATTCCCATGCTCCTTCTCAACCACAAAGAAAACTATGGTACCAAATTAATTTTCACTCCAAGATCATTATGCCACATGCAGGAGGAGCAATAGGTGTAAGTTCACCTGACCCTCATGTGTCAGCAAGTGAGAGATGAGGCTGTTAAGATCTCAGGTGTATTTAAAAGACATCTGTGAAGAAGACAATAAAGCAGAAGCAGCACATGAACCGTTCCACCAATCCAAGGGTAATAGCATGGAGAAAAATTAAAAGCCATAGCTCTCCCAGGCCATATCCTGGAAGACAGCAGCCAGACCATTACCTTTTCCAGTGGCAGCTAAAGAAAGGTTGCACCTGTAAAAATTTCCAATCTACCTTCCACATGAGGCAGTCTGGTGGTCTGCCTCCTTCACGCAGCAGCCAGCAGGAGTGAGACAAGCTCATCACATGCACCAGAAACCTTGCTTCAATCTCTTACTCCAAATGAGGGTTGAGGGCAGCCTTAACAAGCTGCATCAATATAGTCTGGGAGTCTTAGATGTCAACACTACAAATCAGGAATCCTGTTCATATAAACAATCAAATGCTTTCAGACACAAGTCTACCACAAGAGGAATGCTTATAATCATCCAGTTTACATGTGTAATGTTTTGCAACACCTAGGAAATAACCCCAAGCACCTAACTTAACATTCTGTGCCTCATCAAACAGGTAGCTTTCATAAGTTGCATTAAATGCTCTTCACTCTGTTAAAGTAATTCATATTTAAAAGGTCTCGCATCTCTTCCTGAGCATATCCAACATAATAGAAACATGAAAGGCAACAAAGTACAGGTAGCAGATGGCAGCCTATTGATGAAAAAGATCAAAGCTTCTGTTGGACAAAGCGTGCAGAGAAAGGATGAGGACAGTACAGAAGGTAGGTGGCACAAAAGTGTAGGGGGAGGAAAGGTGAACAGAAGTGTAGAAAATGAAGCTGCAAACAGCAAGTGTAAAGATTTTCCACTCACTTGAAGAGAAAGAGGATTTAAAGATCTGTCAAAGAAGATCTGGGAAGGGAGAATCCCAGATGCCAAACACAGAGAAGCAGAGAGTATGCTTGAGCGTCTGATGTCTTCCACAGACCTAATAAAAGAATACGAGAAAGCAACTAGTGTTAAAAAATAAGTAAATTTAATCAAAAAAACAAACACACCATGCCCAAAAAAGGAAACCTCTCCGTAGCTGCAAAAGAATTGTGTCTTTAAGTCCCATAGAGGGAATTTTCAAACAGGAGAATGTAGTAGTAACTGAACATTACAGTCCTAAAATGAACTAATGGCTTTATGACACATTTTTAAAATTAATTCAGAGTTCACAAAGAAACTGCCATGACACAACATTTTGAAGTTTAAAGGGGAAAGAAACATCAAGCAAACTCCCCTTTAGTGATGTTTTCTCACCGAAACACAAAATCTCATTACATTCAGAGACTCATCTCTCATCTGCAAATGGCAGCCAATTAGCAGCATATGTACTTCAAGAGTATCCAGAGGGAGTGGAAGCCCAGTGGTAGAAGTTTCTGCAAAAGCATTCCTTCATGATACACAGCATTGCTGAAAAGTAACTAACTTAGGGCCATTTGCAGATGGTTTGTGCCTCCACCATCCCAGATGCCCTGCTGCAGCTGTGACCCGGAACACCCTGGCACAGCAGCTGCACCAACTCATGCTGGGGAGGGGAACACAGCCAGGGGTCGACAGATGCAACACACAGCTTCCCCCAGCACGGTGGTATCCACTGCTACTGCTCAAGCCAGAGTATGACATGTCCTGCACCCACAGACACAATGCCAACGTGTCAGCTGCATTGAGGAAGGGAAAAGAAGAACAAAAAGGAAATCTCATTGTCCATGTTGGCTCGTCACACTTCAGAGAAGTGGAGATGGAGAGAGGGCGAGACAGGAAGAATCATAAAGCCAAGACGTGAAACAGTATGTGCCAGTGCTGGCTTTAGTAACAGTAAGCAAATAAAATCATTCACTTATAATGGGCATCAAAGGTGTCCAATTGCAGAAATGTGGTTTGTTTCCTAAATAACCTCTTTGAGAGGTTAATAATAAAACATCAATATCACTGGGCTGTGTTTTGTTTTCTTTCTTGTTTTTTTTTGGGGGGGGGTTGTTTTTTTGTTCTTCTGTTTTTAATTGCTGTGTTAATGCAGACCCTGTGTGCAGTGCAGTGCCATGGCTTCCTCCCTTCAGCCTCACTTTTCTTATTTCCCTCCTCAGCTTCCCACACTCTCCTACTCATCCAGTCACAGCACAGATCACAAACACTTCAGGGCACAGATCTATGCAGACTGCAGCATGACAACATGCAAATCTATGCAGGAGACCAAAACTGTGCTGAAGTGGAAGCAGAGGTAATGGCATGAGATCTGAATAGCCACCAACAGCTATTGACTGCTCAAATCCTTCAGCCCTCCCATGCCTGAGTGGGACATGTTGCTTTTTTCTGGTCTCTGCCCACTGCCAGGCTGAGTACAGACTGACTGTGTTAGAGGAGGTCTGAAGAAGCTCTGTGCTAAACCAGTAGCTGCAATGCCCTGCAGCCAGTTCTGAACTGGGGGAGTTCATCCATCAGTCCTGCAACATGGTTAAACAGCTAAGCCTAACCTCAGCACATCTGAAATGTAAGCTTAGAGAGAATACAGGACATCTTACCAGTAAATAAAATTGCTACGGTAGGTATGTGATGATTACCTAAGGATGGGTTCACATGGATGAGTCATGGGTTAAGTTTAGCTTTCCAGAAAAAGACAAATGGTGACAAAACCAGAAATAGGATTCTCATGATATATAGACAACATTTTTTTTAAACCCCCTAAAATTGTAAAAGATTATAAATTGAGCTGAGAGACCAGTGGCTCCTCAGAAAAAAAAAAAAAAAGAAAGAAAAGAAAAAAGAAGTAGTGATTAATGAAAACCTGCCAAAAGTCTAAGCACTAGATTTGGCAGTAGTTTCACTATCAAATTCCGTTAACTCTCCATAGAAATATAAAGAGAATAAAGCTGTTTCAATTCTTACATTAATCTGTTTAAAAAACATTTGAAAATAACAGTATTTAAGAGACTGAGAATCTCTGCTTTGATTGCAGAACATATGAAAACTGATAAATCAGTGATCTTCGGCAAAACAATTTTTCTGTTGCAACAGAGCCCAGACAATGGAATTTCACTGAAAAACTACTATGCAAAAAGAATGTAATAAGATTCCAGTCTTGTTTCCAGTGAACTATGCACACATTCTACCATTGATTTGAAAAGCACCAACTTCAGCCTGGATACTAACAAAAGCATAAATGAATAGTATGCCTGTATGTATTAATGCCTGAGGAACTTCCAATTTTGCGGTGATCTACTCGGATTCTTCTGATCTCCTCAGATGGTGTAAAGTATCAGATGACAGGAACAGTAGAAGATATCAATCTTCTTTCAAAATGGTATGGAATAAAGCATCACTAACAGCACTGCTCTTCAGAAGTAGACTGGTTTTTTTATAATTATGGGTAGACAGTAGAAATGACCCATAAAATTCTTAATATTATTTCTTCATAGTTAGCCAACATCAAAGAAAAAGGCCATTTTTAGATGAAAAAACCCACATATTCATTAATTTCAAATTACTTGTTTTCTTCAGATCCCCTGTCTCATGGACTCCTTTCAACTGTTAAGCATTTCAGTTTCTGATGAAAAAAACATATGGTTTACACACTAATCAAGTTAAAACAGCATTCACAACATAGAACTACAAATGCAGGGTTTGGGGTCCATTCAATGAGATTACTATTTACTGTTGTATTCCTGCATTGTACACTCTGCACAAAACCAGATCAATGAGTATGTCTTCCCTTTAAAACTTCTAAAATTTCAATTACACTTTCAAAAAGTTATGATATAAAAAAAGAGGTGCTATATTTCTGTTTGTTGTACTAACAACATAACTGTATCTCACTATTTTTTATGTAGGAACAATCACGTCTAGCTGCTTTGACAATGTGATCTTTTATTCTTACTTTTCATTTGAATTCAAGGTTAAAAAAAACCCCATATTTGGTCCTGAGAAAATTAAATTGAGATGTACAGCAAGAAATTTACATTTAGAAAGAAAAAGTGCTGCTCTAATACAGTAGTAAATTGTTTTTGACTTTTCTGTCAAGTCTCTCTGCAGACAGTGTGATCCTGTTCTCTAGTACATTGGCTTCAATGCCCACTATCATCAGAAAAAAGTCAGCTACAATTCATATATACTAGTTAGTGATTTCCCAAAATAATTGGCAGCATGTATTGTGTATCAGTAAGCAGGATCGACTCCAACCAGAGCTTTGCCAAACTCAAGGAAGCATAGCTGTACAAAAGGAAGATGAAAAAGAAAAGTTGTAGCAGTGGAAAGCCAGTTAAAGAAATTAAGTTGCCTTTAACATTATCCGTATCTTCCAAGACTATGAGCATGGTCAGATGTCATCACACTGGACACAAACCCAAACTGATGAGTTCTCTTCATATTCTATTCTACACATACAGAAGAACCCCACAACATTTTGGAACATGATCTTCTAGTGTACATGTCAAATATTCAAATCATATAGCTTCTTCTCATTAGCATTCACTGCCAATGGGATAATATTGAGGAATGTACACAGTAAGGAACCTATTGAGAATAAAAGCCAAGCTATCTTGCTGCATAATGTACACCAAAGAAATGACTTATTAAGACAAAACTCAAAAAAATGAGAAACTAAGAAGCTTCCTTATGAAATATTAAAAGTATATTTTGTTCTCCAGCCAATCCTCCTGACATTGCAAACTGTCTACACTCCAAAGATTTCCCTGTCCATAAATATTGAACATATGCTCTTAGTGTATTTGCTGAACATCTTGGCACTGTCACTTCTTAAAGACGTTAACTATTACCATAGCTTTCCATGTTAAAGAGGATAAAAAAAGTCCTGTGGCTCTTACTCTGAAAAGTAATTTTCTCATTTGTGTCTGGACGAAAGAACAAAGCACCAGAGTGACTGCAACCATGTTTACTACCACAGTGCAATTCAAAAAGAATATAGCAATTACACTGGCAGGCTTATACGTGTGCCATGCAGAGAAAATGACACATAGCTGCACCAATACTTGCAGAACTAACTACCAAACTAGAATACAAGTAAGATGTTGGTTGAAAATATCTGAAGTATCAAAGGATCTCTAACAAAAGCACCTATACTTTTGCCTCCCCAAAGAGTAAAAACCAGGATTATGACTCTAAAATTCATATGGTTTACATATTGCATGAAAAAAAAGGTGCTCAAAGTACAAACCCAGTTCTTACTGTCAGCATACTGCCACTCCTGTAAGACAATGCAAGGCTCATTCCTCAGTTCCTTAAAGTAAAAACAATTATTCTATTGGGTGACAGTAAATGTAATAAACCAAAACACAACACTGTTGAAAACCTGACTGTGATCACAATTAGTAAAATTACATTTTATTCAAGCATAAAATACATTCCAACTATCCACTATTAGATTACAAATGCACAATCCTTCTTTATCCCATTACATTTTGCAAATTACTATCCTTAAAGCAGGTAGTTCAGTAAAAAGATGGATTACTCTGGTTTTAGCCTAGATGGCTGTCATAGAAGCTCCTAAGGCAATGCTACAGTATTTTATCTCTGTCTTTGGAATCAGCTGCAAACCTGGATAATGTACAACTGTTTATGAAGTACAAGACTAAAATGAGACCTTTAAGGAATATACATCAGAAATTAAAGGACTGCTTTGGCCCAAGTTGGAGAATGCATGAGGAATCAACATTAGGATATGAGGAAGCATCTTAAACTAAATATATGAAGTTTTAACAATGGGAGATAAAACAAGGGGTGTACTATACCTACTGAAGAAAGCAGAAACAATAAAACATGTATCTAATATAGGCTCTGAAGTAATGCTGTAGCCTTTTTTATCAACCAGCCTGCAAGACTGGGATTCATCTCACCTCCAGACTGCTACAGCCAAGCTCATTAGCCCAAGGCTCCAGGCTGTAGGGTCAGTGGGTGCAGCAGCCATATGACTCATCTTTGGAGTCTATTTTAAAACAAGAATAATCATACTCTTCAGGTGCCCTTCTTCACCTCTGAGAGAGAAAGGGAACTCAGGGCAACTTGGTGTACAAGCTCAGATTGCAGAGATCCTCAGTCACTCAGATAAACTGCCCCAGCAGTAAGAGAGGAAGAAGCCTATAGTAATTGAATACGCTTATGCAATGAGTGCCAATAAAAAGAAGGAAAGAAAAAATATAGTAAGTGCATCCATGTGTCACCTGGATGCAGGTGACAATGTAGGCAACAGCAAATGAATCAGAAGGTCCAGTTTAAAACTACAAGAAAGGAGAAGAATTGGGGTGATCTAAATAGGGATTTGGAAGCCCCTATCACTAACAGGCAGAGGCTGATTTGAGCCCTTCACAGTACTGTCTATCACCCTTTCAATCACTTTTCATAGCAGGAACCACTGTAACTCTGGATGCTTTTGTGGTCCATCTACCATCCTCATCCTGGAAGACAGGAAAGATAACTCAAAAAGTGAAGAAGGTTTGTGACCGTTTGTTAATGGGCATATGTTGTTTTCACTACAATGCTCTGGCTCCTCAGAGGTAGAGAAAAATAGGAACTGTGAGGAAAGAAGCAGGAGAGACCTTTGTGCTAACTGCATAAGAACATTAAAAAAAATTCATCCCTGGATACATGCTCAAAATAAGAAATAAATCCTATTTTATGGGTTTAAAAATAATCCAGCTATAAAAATAATCCAAAGGTTTGCCAGAATATTTACCTCTAGAAACCACGATGTATCTGAAAATTGTCCAGCATTTTTTAATTTTTTCTTCAAACTAGCTAGGTATTCACTATCCCTGAAATAATACTAAGGTGAGTTAAAAAAATGTTTGATCCTGTTCTTCTTAATATTCACTTAATGATTTTCAGTATAAGGCTTCTATATAGTTATAAAAGCAAGGACCAATATGCAATTTACAGAGACAAGTATCCAAATTATCAAGGAAATGCATGGTCCCATATCTTCCTTTTTGGTTTCTACAGATTTTATAGTTGCATAATACTGCATGTAACCTGACTTGCCAGGAGCTAATGGTAAGACTGAACAAACAAAATCTGCTCTGTCCTCACATCAGACCTTTTTATCAAATTCCACTGAAGAACAGATAACCTTTAACAGCAGCTCATCTCTGTCAAACAGCCCTGACTGCCATTTCAAAACATTACGAGTTTCTCTGCTCTAACCAGTGGCTCCTCTGATTGCAGCTACATGGTATCTTCCTGGCAGCACTACAAACTGTCACTCTACTTAGATTCTGATCCAGGTGTTTCCAAAAGATGCTGCTGAAGAGCACTGCTGGCACCCAACAGGGGCTCTCTTTTCTAGCACAAACCCCATCCTTCTGAAAGCAGAATGTGTTGTGAGGTAGCTGAATACACTCTTCCGACATTTTCTTGTACACAGAAGTTTCCCTTTATTTAGTGAACTACAGAGAGGCAAAGCTAGATGTTCATTTGGATTGGAAAACTTGCATGCCTAAGTCCTAGAAGCAGCTGTGACTTCTGCAAGTGAAGCAATATGAAATATAACAATTTTCAGTTCCCACAGATGGCTATTTAATACAGTTCAAAAACCTGAGGTAGTGCATAAACAGACACTATGAAAAAAATTAAAGGGCAGATACTCAAAAGATATTAAAATGTAATAAATGTGATGTAATAGCAGTGAATTCTTACTCTTCTAAAGCCTGAAGCATGTTCCCAGATTCTTCAAAGGACAGAATATTGATGATCTGTTCATTCATAATCATATCTTCACTAAAGAGATCACCTGAATTAAATGGAGAATGCTCCAGTTTGTGATTTTGGCTGAGTTCATGCTGTATCCCCTAAAAAAACCCAAACAAACAAACCAAGAAGTAAGCTTCAGATTATAAAAATAAAATTACACTGAGCATTCTTTATACAGGTAACACTGGGTTACTTATCTGAAATAAAATATATACTTCTGTTTCAGGCTGAACCTTTTGTATACAACTGATCTAGAATACAAATGAAGAAATGAATGAAGACAGAAGACTCTACACTGACTCTGTAGGCTTGTGAAAGCCTTCTATACAGTTATCTCCCCCTATAAACTTTCTAGGCCAACTTTTAAAAAATTATCATGTTATAAAAATTATATATGGCAAGATTACAGTATTATGAGGTGAACAACATGAAAAACTAATACCCACAGATGATGGAAGTGACTCTGTCCACAGTTCAGTGAGACTCCCTTGAGACTGAGGGCTAACAAAATTCCTATACGAAAACCCCACTATAAATACCTGAGGCTAGGATGAAACTGGCCCTTTCTTATTATTTCACTATCACAGCTTTATCTGTAAAAAGAAACAAGGCATGCCCTTTCCACTTAAAGGGATTGGTTTTTTTCAGACCTGAAAGAAGTAATACTGACAGAGTAATTTTCAACTGCAGAAAACATAGCTGGAAATGATTTGTGAGCTCCTCTGGTCACTCCAGAGGGATGGGAGATCCACTGCCACCCCAGAAGTGGTGTTCAAACCTTTTGAACACACCTCTCTTAAAGGACTGCTCCAATCACTGTAATATTCTGATTGAGGTCTCTAGCTCCTTCCCATTGAAATTGCTCCCCTTTAAATACATAAATAATTAATAGAAGCAAGGGCTGGAACCTGGGCCAACTTGATGAATATTTATCAGACAATGTGATTTTTCTCTCCATCCTACTATGTACTGAAATACTTCCTCCAAACTGTCACAGCTTGAACAAGGAACACTGGAAATGCTCAGCTCCAAACCCCACTGTTTCACTTAATCACTCAAGAGATTAAGGCACATCCTAAAACTAAGAAACCTCAATTCAAATCCCTATTCCTGATAACCAGAAACACAATTTGGACAGAGGTCTGCTGTGCTCAAGGTGAGTGGTCTACTCCCTGGGCAACTGCTTATAAATCACAGATATCCTGCCTCTCATCATGAGGAACGAAGAGACAAGGAGGAAGGGGGGAATACAAGAAGAAACCAATAGCCAAAGGGTAATTTTCCTCCAATCTGAAGCTAACATCCAGGTGCTGACAGCAGTTCTTTTGATTAGATTTTCATTCTTATACTCCCCTCTAAATATGATTGTGCTCAAGATTAGAGGTTGTAGAGATTACATTACTTGCAAATCCAATCCATCAGTTGGTGGCTTTTTATTTATCTTTAAAAACTCTTTAGATAACCTGTATTAGTTAGCAAGTTCTATCACCAGATATGATCAAAGAAAATATTCAAGTAAAAGTACCATTCCAAGACAGTATGACTCACCTGTTTTTTACTATGGAAGCTCCATTTTAATATTTGGGTTCGGTGAACAATGAAAAAAACTGCACTTGTCAATAAAAGGGAAACAAAAAAAGCAACGAAGAACCCTGAAGCATGGATGGCATGGCTGTACAAAATCTGAAATTAAAAGACCATATTATTAAATCTACATTTTCTATATATACAAAGATCAGACTTAAAGATTATAACTGTAAGCAACACAGCAAATTATTTTTAAATGTCTCAATTTTGATGTTGCTCAGAGGCTCTGAAAAATCAGTCTAATGTTGGCTACCTTCAATTAATGCCCATTTCTCAATTCAATAAAGCTGACTAATCACCATAAGAAAAAGCACCAATATGAGTTCAGAATAAATATGTTGACAAAACTACCCAATTTGTGTGAACCTTTGCAGTTCTTCCATGATTCAGAAAAGAACAGCCAGGAGCACTGGAACGGCAAGCCAGATAACAACTTTGTATGCCTTTCACTTTACCTCTTAATTTAATCTTTAAATTGAATTGCATTAAAAATTAATTTTTACTTCATGCTCCATGTAGCAAAAGTTAATTCAGTGTTTGTTTAGTTCTTTGAGATCTTTGGATAAAAATCCACAGCACAGTTATTAGTATGAAGTTTCAGTACAAACCAACCACTCTGCTGGGGCTAGAAAGTGTAAATAATTAACATGGTGCTTGCAAACTGGGCTTAGTAATCTCTTGGAGCAGAAACCTGAGAGCATTACATGGAGTCAAAGGTAATTCTGTAAAGAAAGTGATACTCAAACTTGGTCCACAATTTGAAAACGATTTATTCCAATTTAATAGCTGAATTTTGCCATTTGACTGCCTAGGTTTTTCTCTCTCTGATGTTTCTGTACACTGTAAATCTGTCATATCTAACTGAAAGGAACTGCTTCTCATCAGACTTTGTTGTTTCACAGGCTCAGCTTCTAAATGATGTCAGTATCAAGGATGATCAAAATATTAATACAGGCTATTATTTGGCATTTGCAAAGTTCCAAAAAGAAGATTCAAGGTTTATTTCACAGTATTGTACATGTGGTATCAACAGCTGCTCTTACTGACCGAGGCATGCTTCGTTTGGGTTTTTTTGTTTGTTTTTTAAGGTGCTTAGTTTAAAATAATGAAACACTTGAAGCACTTTTGAGGTTCACTAAAATGTTTTGCATAAGCCAGCCACATGCTGAATTCCTTCTAATAACCTTTCAAGATCTTTAATTTTAAATGGAAACAAGAAAGAAAGGAAGAGGAGTAACACATTAGTTTCCCAGTTCCATGTGTAATGACCAACACATTGCTTGAATGTTTTTTCTTGATGTAGTTTCCTACTACTTCAGGCAATTGCTTCCATTACGCTCCCCTGTACCACGGTCAATCACTGCAAACACTCAGCACATCTACATCAGTGTTCGCACCAGGTATCTCCTCCTCTGACTGTGAACTGCCCGCTAAAAATGCAACCCTTTGCATCAAAGAGTCTTCATCTTCAAATTTATTTGAAAGACAATTATGTAAATATTAACTAGCTCCCTTCCCTAACCCAATGTTTAATCCCTTCACAAATCAAAAGGGTTTAGCTTGTACCCTTTAAACAGTGACTGAGCCAACAAACATCTGTGTGTGACTTAGAAAAAATGCAATTTCTCCCAAGTCAATCTGATGTCTCCGGCTTCTCCAGTTGCACTAGGTAGCCAAGAGGCTACCTTAAGTTCTGCCACAGAAAGGCTCTGCCCCACCACTGAAAGTGTCCCACCACTTTCAAGGAACAGAAGATGCTGTAGATAATAGTTAGGGGAAAAAAAGTGCTGCTTTGGAATGCCTTCATCATTTCCACTGACTTCACTTGTATTTGTGTAATTTCCAAGCACTCTGAAAGTCAGGGAACTCTCAAAGAACAGACACCAGTGAGCCTCAAAACCCACACGCTAGAACAGCTCCTTAAGCTATCCCAAATACTGGGAAGAGGGATTACAGGGTCCAGTTTGTTTAAGAAACTGCTGCACTCCCACCAATTTGAAGGATGCTAAGGGAAGCAAGCCTGATAAAAATCAGATCAAAAGTAATTATTATCATCCACCCCATGCAACGTGCTCAGATGGGAGAACTTCCTTTCAGGCTTTTCACTACTGCTTCCCATTCAGCATCAAAAACATCCAGCTGAGGGCAGAGGCACACAGTTCAGAGCCCCTGAAGCACTGTGGGAATACATCTGGCATGGACACTCAGATGAGCAACATTCCTATTTTTTCTCAACCCAAAAATTCACCTCATCACAGGCAACCAAGCACTTTCTTCCAGCGGCACAGAAAATTCACAGGGTTTGTAAAACTTTTAAAACCAGCACAGCAGCCTAGTGTGCAAGCAAACCATTTGAAAGCTGACAGCACCAACTTAGCACAGCACTGCCATGACTACATAATTAATTCTTCTCTTTTCTGTCCTCAGAGTCAACATTTAGTACCAACTTAGTCACACGTGTCAGCTTTACCACATCCATGAACAGGCTTAAATAATGATTTTTAATAAATAAAATCTGATATTAAGAGCATTTATGACAGCTGAAGGTATGGATGAAATACAATACATGACATCTTTTCCAGATGATCATAATTTCCTTGCACAAACTGATTTAATTCTGAAACACCATTGGCTTGGCCACAGCCCAAAGGCAAATATTATGTGTGGGAAACATAACGTGTTCCATAATTTCTAGGCTTTATTTTTCAAAATTAACAGCATTCTCCACACACCTTCACCACACATTTTAATCACAAAACCTGTTCATTTAATAAGTTCAAATGCAGCTGAGCCAAGCTTACCTAACCATGGAATAGTCCCCAAGAACCTGTTGAGGTCTAACTATCAAGTTCAAGTCGGAAAAAACCCACACTACAAAAGTTTCAAGTATAGCAATAGATGCAGGAATTTTCACTGTAGACTGAGATCAATGCAGCTTACAGTCTTAGCTTAGACATCACCAACTGCTACAGATCAATTCACATTGAAGTTGACATAAAATCATTTATGAAACTATTTTTCAAACCCAGTCAGCTACTGCATGGCTTACTCCTTTAAAAATAAAATTTCCAAAAAATATATTTATGGTAGTTCCAAGCATAATTCTTAGCTGTACAAATATCTAATCTCTTTTAAATATTACTAGATCTTTATCCAGGAACAATGAGTTCTCTAGCTCATGTATAGTTTTACTTTGTATCATGTTTAAATCTGGATTTCATTTTAACAGAATGGACACTTGATATTCAATTATGAGAAGGCCAAGCCTGGATTTATGTCTAATTACAGTAATAGAAGCTAAGAGTACAAAAGATCCCCAGTAAAGCAGAATACTGGCACAAGTGGTCCCCGTGCCCAATCTCCAAACAGACTACTGGTTTTAAAGGTGGAGAGGAATGCATGGGATAGGCCCATGGGAAGACTGAGCAGTCTAGTCCTTGGGACTTCTTCAGGTAAGCTTCATCCACATGACCTTTAGATGTCACATGATACAACCATGGCAAAAGTGTTCCGGAGTGAAGTAAACTATTTTCTTCTGCATGAACACAAATAATCACAGTGTTTTTTACAACCAAGCCACAGCTCCTTAAAAATGATCCCTTGCAACCCAGCAGTCTATCAAGGTAATGAGGGGTTGGGGGAGAAAAAATAAAAGAAATATCTAGTGAAGAGATTACTCTAGTGACGAAACTGATGGACATAGTGGGGAGATGTCTAATAATATATTATCTACACTAACACTGCTGCAATCGAAGTAATTCTGAAGGTTTATCTGGCCTCTTAGAAACCATGTTAATTCAGAAGCCAAGAACAGAAAGTCATAGTGGAAGGATGACTAGTTAAAAAGCAATAGGCAAACATAAACTATGCCTCTTACAGGAATTTTATTTCTCAGGCTCCCCACACAGCTATTTTCTGATTTTTGTATCAGCATCACACAGAAACCTTTTCTCCATGAGTGGAGAGTGATTCCACCCTTTTAGAAAGACAAAAAGCTTTCTCATAGTGGTTGGGCACAAAAGGTGAGCATACTCCTCATTGCAGTAATGTGTGGCTGGACAATTCTTAAAAAAAAAAAAAAAAAAACCAAACCAAACCAAACCAACCCAAACCAAAAAAAAAAAAAAAAAAACTAAACCAAAACCAAACCAAAC